>CM046452.1:90012562-90070062 GCA_025506515.1 Flaveria trinervia | reverse complement strand
AACTTTTGCTTTATAACATTTGAATATTTTACTTACTTTATTTATCAAAGAGATGAGTAGCCATATAAAAAATACAATAAAATAAAATAGTTTAAAGTTTACTTCATAATTCTAAAACTACTAACAAAATAGAAAAAAATATTATGAGAATCTTTCGCTTAAAATATATATTTATATTAAATAAAAAAAATATTATGACTATCTTGGAACTTATTAAATTATTGAATAAAAAGTATTAGACAATAAAATGTTTCATATATGACAATATGATTCGGATTATGTATAGTTAACTATTTTAAATAATAATAATATTTTTAAACTTTCATCTATAGAAAACTTAAAAAATTACATTTATTACTTTAAAAAACTTTTATTTAAATAAATGCAATTTTTAGTTTTTTAAAGATAAAAGCTTAAAAAATATTGTTATTGCTTAAAGTAGTTGAGTATACGTAATCCAGGTCAGATCTTATCTAAAATAATATTTTAAAATTTATAAATACTAAATTTTAATTTAGTATTTAATTCAACCCGAGTTAAAAACGTATTTCTAAACTAGTAAAATGAATCAAATATGATAAGTTTGTTAAGAGGAAAGCTTGTATTATATAGGGAAAACCACATTAAACAACAAATTTAAGTGTTTAAAAAACAATAAATGAAAAAAAAATAAAGCTAATGATTTTTAATTTTTGGTTAATACTTTTTTAAAATTTTGTATTAAATAAAAAATAAAAATTCTAAGCGAGAAGTGGCGTTTTGGTAATATGGGCGAGGAAAACCTCTGATTATTCGCCTAGTCAGCAAGGAATGGGTCAAATTAACGAGGAACCACTGAAATTTCGCCACGTCAGCGAGGGATTATGGATTTTCCTCGTTAATCTCAATGGTTCCTCGTTAATTTGACCCATTCCTTGCTGACTAGGCGAGGAATCAGAGGTTTTCCTCACCCATAATTACCAAAATGCCACTTCTCGCTTAGAATTTTTATTTTTTATTTAATACAAAAGTTTTTAAAAAGTATTAACCAAAAATTAAAAATCGTTAGTTTTACTATTTTTTTCATTTATTATTTTTTAAACACTTTAATTTGTTGTTTAATGTGGTTTTCCCTATATAATACAAGCTTTCCTCTTAACAAACTTATCACATTTGATTCATTTTACTAGTTTAGAAATACGTTTTTAACTCGGGTTGAATTAAAATACTAAATTAAAATTTAGTATTTATAAAGTTTAAAATATTATTATAGATAAGATATGATCTGGATTACGTATACTCAACTATTTTAAGCAATAGCAATATTTTTTAAACTTTAATCTTTAATAAACTAAAAACTGCATTTATTTAAATAAAGGTTTTTTAAAATAATAAATTTAATTTTTTAAGTTTTTTAAAGATGAAAGTTTAAAAATTATTATTATTATTTAAAATAGTTAACTATACGTAATCCGAATCATATCGTCATATATGAAACATTTTATTGTCTAATACTTTTTATTCAATATTTTAATAAGTTCTAAGATATTCATAATGTTTTTGTTATTTAATATAAATATATATTTTAAGCTAAAGATTCTCGTTATATTTTTTTCTATCTTGTTAGTAGTTTTAGAATTATGAAGTAATTTTTAAACTTATTTTATTTTATTTTATTTTTTTATATGGCTACTCATCACTTTAATAAATAGAGTAACTAAAATATTCAAGTGTTATAAAGCAAAAGTTGAAAGGGTGATTATGATATTAGTAAAATGAAAACTGTGTGTATTAAAGGACATGTCAGACCAGAGCAAACCTACATGCATAAAAAAAGTTGGCGAGGAAATCCATCAAAATCTCGCTTAGGTGGCGAGAATTGAAAAGAAAAATGTTTTTATTTTTATTTTTTGTGGCGAGATTTCGTGGTAAAACCTAACTGACGTGGCGAGGAAAGTCCACAAAACCTCGTTGATTTGGCGAGATTTGAACACGTGGTATTACCTTATTGATTGAATAATTAAGTAAATTTTTTTTCAATGTTTATTATAATAACTAAGATTGGTCAAATGATTCGTTTAGTAATTATCCCTTTTCTTTTTATATAGGTGTTAGTTAGATTATAATAGGTATGCATTTGTAAAAAGAATTGGGATTCTCTTTCATAAATTTGATGATTGGTTGTTATAAAAAATCAAATGGGTCTTAGTTTAAAACTAGTCTTAAAGCCTTGCGTTACAGTGGAGGCGTAAAACCATATCAAATGACATGTCACTGTGAGTGATCACTAACATTCAAAAAGCTTGTAGTAAATATATAAAAATAAAAACGAACGAAAAGTAGGTGTAAAAATGTTAAAAAAATATAGGCGGAACGTAAAACATATTAAAACAATAAGTCGATCTAGAATTAGTATGTTGCGACGCGGTCATTAGACGGAGAATATATAAAGGTAAAAACGTTGAACCACACATGTACGTTGCTGTGAGTTAACTCGCAAATTTTAAACTAAACCTTAAAACAAAAAAAATTATAAATATAAAAATATAAGAGACCAAAATTGAAAGTATACAAATATTGAGGCCAAATTGTAAAAGTATAAAAGTATTGAGTAAAGATAAGAAAAAAATTAAGGATTAAAAAGAGATAAGTATAACCTTATTATGCGTATTGTACAACTCTTTCAGCTTAACAAAGTTGGTGATTAATAATATATAAATTGTATGGGGATCGGTGTTAAAAGTATTTGGATGTCGGTTGGTATTTCTAATCTTTTTACTCTGATAAAAGAGTAAATGAGAGTGCCACATGTCATCACCACAATTCTTCTCATTAAAATTTTTTCATCTCTCTCTCCTATGAAATAATTATTTTAATTACTAATAATATTATTTTAATACTTTTTAATATTTAATAAATTAAAAAATAATTCTATTTATTAAGTTTATTTCTAAATAAATTAATACTTTAAAAAGTCAATTTTTAAAACAAAATTAAGCAAATTTGGGAGTTGTAATAAGAATTTTTTTTAAAAATGTATTTTTATACGGTTTTTTTAAAACAAAATGTTTATTTAAAAAAAATAAAAACAATATTTTAAAAAGTCGATATCACTGTTTTATTATTTATAGTCATTTCTCATACGTAATTTAAATTATATCATATCTTAAAAGATCATTTTATATTTAATAAATTTATTATATTAATATTTTATTTATTTAACATGTGTAATACACGGGCTTACTAAAGCTAATGTATATATATTAACGAATAAAAATTTCATAGGATGTGAGTGAACCCATAAGGGACACTTGGGTCCGCCTCTAGTAACACATAAGTACTATGGCCATGTTTGGCATTACTTATTTAGATTTCCTTTTGACTTTTCAAAAGAAGTTTTAATAAGTTAGAATTTGTAACTTCTTAAAAACTCATTCTTCTTCTCATATCTTCATCTCCATCCAAACATAATTTTACTTTCTTTCAACTTATCTTATTTTCAAAAGTTAAAATGAGTTTTCAAAAAACAATCCCAAACACCCACTATTATTAAGATATGGATCTTTATTAAAACAGGAACATATATCTTATGAAATAATTTATAAAAAAAAGATATTTATCTAATTATAGTTAGATCATTGTTAAGCAAATGATTAATTAACATCAAGTGTTAATGATTGCAAAAGGTTATGATAAGTTATCAAGAGTTGGTAATATTCTAGTTAAAGAGAGTTGATAATAGCTTTGAATTATAATTTTTTTAATAATTATTGATTTATTAAACATAACTTGCTCCTAAAGATAATAGATTAATATAAAACACAATACTAAATATCTTATTTTCTTTTTTTTTCTGTTTGTTCTTGTGTTTTCCTAAACACTACGAATCTTAAAAAAATATTGATGAAATAATATCATTTACTACTTTTAATTGTGAAAAACAATAGCAAAAATATTACGAATGTTTTATTATATAAAGAACAATGAGAAATACATATAATAACTGACAAAAAAAAATATTCAACACTATGAACTAATGAATTAGTCACAATTGCCCTCACATATTTATCACAATAAACAAATAACTTCTTTTAAAAAAGGATAGAACGATACATGTTAAGTCTAGAATTCTATTAATCTTTTTAGGTTCAATACAATTCTTATCATAACCCACCCTATATATTACATAGTAGTTTTATTAACAAGTGTATTGTACGGATCTCGTCAATTATAAATAGAAAATAAAAATATATGTGCTTATTCATTTTGATGAATAAAAACGATTATATTAAATAAACATCAATAAAAAAATTACAACTACGCAATGGATGGGGAGAAAAAAGAAAGATGGAATAAAAAACGGTATCTTTCACAAAAAAATGGCATCGTAACAGAGTAATGATGCAAATCGTGAAAGAAGAATCAGTGTTGATTTGATTTCACTTTTAAACAAATATGTACATGCGGGGAAGAAATCGTGTTAAAAAATGATATTGACGGTGCTTTAGAAGGAAAAATTACCAAGTTAAACATTTGATCAAAGTAAATTATTAAAATAACCAGTTAAAATTAAATTTTAAAAAAAAAATAAACCAATCGGTACGCGTCACGTGACATCCCTCGCTGACGTGGCGAGGGAATAGTGGAATCCCTCGCTGACTTCGCGAGGGAAAATTATAATCACTCGCCCACGTGGCATCCCTCACCAATTGATGATATGTGTTGACAATTCCCTCGCCCACGTGGCGAGAGATTATGAGTTTCTCTCGTCTAAAATTACCAAAATGCCCCTCCTCGCCCAATTTTTTTAAAATCGAGATATTTTTTAATATTTATAGATATTTAATATTTATTGTTTTTCAATACTTAAAATTTAATCTAATTTTATTTTCCTCTATATAATACACATTAACCCTTAACAAATCTTATATTCTCTCAAAACCTTCTTTTTAAAATTCTCTAAAAATTTTAAAAATGTCAGTTAATATGATACTATGCAGTGGTGGTAAATGACATTTTGTAAACGGTGTCAGACGAATATCTGCCATTAAAAGGTAAATGTGTTAGACATGTTCTTAGTTTATCTACTAACATAACGTTTGATGAATTAAAGTATATGATTTCTTCAAAACTGAGAATTCAAAGTTATATACGATTATCGTATAAAATGTCTACGTATACTTATTTTATCGATGTTTCTGATGATAAAGATTTACTATATTTTATTAATGTTGTTTTTAATGGTCAAAATGAAATTTTTACGTTATTCGTCACTAAAAAGTTTATTTCTAATTTAAACAATATTCTTGTGGATAACGAGAGTTATAATGATGTTAAGTAAAAATGTGATTATGAAAACGAAAAAATAATGATTTTTATGAAAAAAAGGACACCTCGCTGATGTGGCACATCCTCGCTAACGTGGGCGAGGGAAGGGTCAAATCCCTTGCCTCGGTTGAAGGACCTTCGCTGACTCGGCGAGAGGTATGTCACATCCCTAGCCTCGATAAATGCACCCCTCGCCTCGTGTGTTGTGCCCCTTGTTGACTCGACGAGGGGTGGTTCAAATCCCTCGCCTCGTTTGTTGTACTCCTCGCTGACCAGATATTTTTTACCCATTTTCCACGTGGGTGAGATAGTTACACGTGGGCGAGGACACGTCGGCGAGGGAATATGGGGTTTCCTCGCCCTTGGCGAGAGGTCAAACTGAATGGTCCTTTTTGTATTTTATTTGGTCAATGGTTATTTTGGTAATTTTGTTTGGTCAAATGTTTAATTTGGTAATTTTCCCGCTTTAGAATCTTATAACGTATTCATTTTAATTACTCTTTTATTAAAACTAGAATCATTCCCCCCGCGTGCGCGGGAACTTTGTGTCACACCCTCAAAATCCACATGCGGATTTTTACCGCGAGGCGTGTGAACAAACCAGGATCACAGTCAATAGTTACTCAGAACGACTCTATATGCCATAATTTAAATGAAATCAACCAAAGTAAATAAATTAAACAGTGTGGAAGCATTTTGAAAACAACCCAAAGAAATAAAAGTATAATTGTGGCAAAACATGCGCCAACCCAAAAGAGTAATCATTAATCATTAAAATGATAAAATTTTTTTGAAGACCGTGTCTTAGAATGCAGTGAACCATGCAGTGCTCCTATGGCAAGCAAGCTAATGACCTGAGAATAACATACTAAAATGTCAACACAATGGTTGGTGAGTTCAAGAGATATTCAAACATAAACAGTTTAACAATAGAGATGTACAAGTAGCGTATTGTAACAGATAGCTAGTCCATTAACAATAAATATTATTTCATAGTGATTTCGCAATTGAAGTTGACTGTGTTACGTTGTTGCCTCCTGCCACGACTTAACAGGTCGTGACAATGTTCATTAGGACAACTTGCACCCGGTTAACCTCGAGTCACACAGGTGGGGCTCGTCAGACCCAGTAGTACTACCCAAATTTCCCCGCTATTCAATATTAACAATTCGAAAGTGTGAGGACTTTTCCATGATATCAACACTATATAATATTGTACACAACTTGAATACATAAAGCGTTCGTGATTTACCAGTATGCTATCCCCCCCAAAGAGAGTAAATAAAAAGTGGGGCATGAACTCACCTGATATGCGTATAGATACACAGAGTTTGACTTGTCAAATAGAATAGACAGACAACCTTCAGAGGTTACCTAGATCATATAAGTACATGAGTACGTGTAATCAAAGAACATGTGAAACCCTAAGTACACTACAACCAAGGACTCAAGATTTCAAACAAAACAAACACGTTTGACCTAGTTGACCCGTTTGACCCGTTGGTGACTTTATTTGTTGTAAACCATTCAAGTAATCATACACGTATATCATACATAGTTAACATTCAAATAGATCATATGTATGCTATATCATCCAGGTGTAACACTTAGATCATCATACAACCAAGTATCATACAACTCATGCGAATCTAGAACATTAACATATCCACTAGTTATAACACAACTAACATGTCACACAAAGATCAAACCACTCACCACATGCCATGTGAAGCCACTCACGACTTCACATCCTAAACCCTGCCAATCCTACTAAGTAGGGGCCTCAGATTCGCACGCGTGTATGATGATCATAACCATATTCATTAACCATATGCATTGCATTCTACAACATCACAACAATCAATTACCAATCCCAAACATATGTCCTACTACTAATCAACATCCAAATCATACATGATCATAAATGTCCAAATATCATTCATGATTACCCCGACATCACATACAACCAAATTACCATGTTCTACCACATTAGAATCTATCCATGATCATACTAACATGCTCCTAACATCCTAAACATGTTCAAGCTATCATTTTTCAGACTTTATGCAAATAAAGTTTCCCTTTTGGGAAAGTACATCCCAACATCTATCAACCATCCAATGTATTCATGAATTCATCATAATTATACCATCTCAAGCTCATAACAATATCTAGACATGATCAACATTACCTAATCACCATAATCTAATAATCTTCATGAACAAAAGTTTCTACTTTTGGCAAGCTATGAATCAACAACATCCATTCAAAGATTCTAGCATTCATAACAACAATCTAGCATCTAATCATCATCATGAATACATCAATAGCATCAATCCATCACTAGATCATCATTACATGCAAAATAAAGTTACTATTATTAGTAACCTATGAACACCAACTTCAATTCACCAATTTCTTGCAAAATCAATGTATCATAACATTCATACAACCTACTAATCATCATACATTCATCAAACAATCATCCATCATGCATAATCATGGCATTTTCGAACTAGGGTTTGCTTCATACTCAAAGTTTATGATCAATCCACTAAAAACATAGAATTCATGCATAATCGACGTTAACTGACATGTATTCAATATAACTAACATACTAACATCACCAAACAACATCAAATTCGACCCCATGAAGGTCAATTTCGCAACTAGGGTTCGGCCCTCAACAAAAACCCATAAAAACATGAAAAATCTAACCTTTAAACGTGTATTAACTTGCAATTGATGATTCCTACGTGTTGTATGCCTTGTAATCGAATCAAATTGATGCTTTGATGCTTGTTCTTGGCTGATTTTCGCAAAGGGAGGGGGTTGGGAGATGTGTTGCGGCCGAATGGGTGGGGATTAGGGTTGGGATTTGTTTTGTTTAATTTTAATTTACATAATTACCCTTTTAACCCTTGTAATTTGTATTTTATAAAAACTAGGCTTTAAACTCTTTGTAAAGTGTTTTTAACTTCATAATATAAAGATATAAACTTATGAAAATCATTATATATCTTATCTTTATAAAAACACACGACATACGAATAAATAGGCACGTTTCCGCGTTACGCGATTAATTTTCTAATTAACCTTTTAAAAACGTGTAAACACATAAACATAACCCAATAATCACATCAATTAGATTCACATTAAATTAACATTATCCATTATTATTAGGTCACCAACGTTAAACGACAACTAGTGTGTGCTCACGACACGTGTATACAAGACTTAACGGAACTAACGGAGTTTGATAACGGATATTTACCGGATGTCACACATTGATCATATGCCGAGTATCATAACACAGATGCCAAACACGTTGCAACGACTATCATTATCACCGTGCTACACGGCAAGAGTCTAGTCAATTTTTCCACATACAACGTTGCGTTACTTTGATCGTTATATGTCTGACTTGTCGAAAATCATAAAATCCAAGTTTGTGAAACTCAGATTCACTAAACATTAGTAGCCAAACTTAAAAAAGAACTTTACTATAAATAATTAAGTGGTCAAACACTAAGATCCTAAACTTTAGTAGCCAAAGTAATGCCCGACGCGACGAGAGTTTGATCAATTTTCCCACATGAATGACGCGTTGCTTTGGTTGTCATCTATCTAGCTTGTCAAACCAAAAATTTGAAGTTTGGTGCCCAAAGTCAAAAAGATATAATTTTATTTTAAACAATTTTGTAGCTAAACTCTAAGATACTAAATTTTAAAGTCCAAAGTTAAATAACTATAATTTATTGCTAAAAGTGAAACTACTTAGAACTATCGTGGTTAAAATTTAAAACTCAAAACTATATTATTCATTTCTTATGGCAATTAATTATAATAGTCAAACTCTAAGACACTAAACATTAGTTGCTAAAGTTAAATAATTAAAAATTATTACACTAAAAGTGAAATTACTTAGAACTATTGTGATTAAATTATAAAAACTCAAAACTGTACTATTCATTTCCCATGGCGATTAATTATAAAATAATAGATTTTTTAAAACTATTTAATGTTTTCTTTTAATAATTATATTTAGATAAAAAAAGTAATCCTCAATGGACGATTATTTCTTAAACATAGAGACGGCTCCACAAATATTTTTTTGTCCAACCATGTGCTTATCAAGCAATACTATATATCTTATTTTCCCATAAATAATTAACAACTCAAATATAATATAATATTTATGGTTTTATGTGGTGTTATATTATATATATTTAATATTTATATTTAATTTAATTTAATATGCAAAGTATACTTTCGATGATTTTAAAGAGTTTTAATACAGAGACACTCATTCAGATAAATCGACTCCCTATACGTTGCATATGGGTCCATACGCAACGTATAGAGTCAAATACACGAAAAACAAGAAAAAATCAGGGGGCTGTCAGACCGATTGGAGTATATTTTTTTATTCTCAAAATTTGATGTTAGGCTTTACGATAGCAATGTCGATTGGAGATAACACAAACTAGTATAGTATTCTATACATTTTTTAATAATATTAATATCTATAGCATAGTTTTATTTTTGTGTTATAACTATGTATGATTTTGAGTATACTTTTCTATACTTTTTTTATAAAAAAACAACATTTTTATAAAAAAAACATGAAATGGACGAGAAACCGTCACGGTTTGGCCAAACCGTGACCTTTTGTTTCAAACTCGTGCATCTTTATCAGTATACTTTTGTCAGGAGTCAGGCCAAACGTGACACTTTGACCTAGCCGTCACCTCTAGGTTTTCAAACCGTCACGTTGTGGCCAAAACATTACGGTTAGGTCCGGTTTCTTCTAAAAACACTTGCAGTGTCCCCAGGACACTTACGATTAGCTGTATGGACGTTTTAAGCCAAACAAATATGTTTCAAGTTACCATTATGGTTTTACCATAACGATTTCACATATCGGACCTTTTTACATATTTGTTTTTATAACTTATTAATGTGAGTTTTTATATGTTGTAGCATAAAGTGATTGTTCCTATCATGCCAAAATCTAGAAGTCAACAGAGAAATAAATTTCAGGTTTTTAGTTTAAACGCAATTTTGTTTATACATATTTATATTTGGTGTTAATTTGAGGTGCTAAAATGCATTTAAAACTAATGGGTTGTTTGACAGTTTTTTAATCAATCTCTTAATGGTTCAATACTGAATGGTTCAGATTGTTTGTTTCGCAAGCAAATGTCTGAATAGTTCAGACATTTACCTCTGAATGGTTAAGCATTATATCAATGCTGAATGATTAAGAGGTCTAATGTTGAATGGTTAACACCTCTTATCTGAATTGGTCAGATATTTGTCTTTATATAGTTAAACGATATACTAGCTATTAATGGGTTCAGACCTCTTAATGATATAACACTTAATGATTTAAAAATCTTATTAATTCAACACTTAATGATTTAAAAATCTTATTAATTCAACACTTAATTATTCAGAAGTTGTCAAACAATCAATAAATTGCTTTTCAGATTACACTAGTCTTCAATTTATATTAAACAATAAAATATTAAATGTTTAAAACACAATAATTCCTTGTTTTATTTTGTCGTATTATTTTATTCTCTAGGTGACTCCATGTCACGTTAAAATGTACTATCAATTGGGTACTAACTTAAATACATTTGAACTGCTTAGAGTTGGGTACATTTCCTTTTCATATATATTCATTTTATTGTACAAATTAACTGGAAACACATGGTCATGTATCACAAAGAAAATGCAAGTTAACCAAAAAGTTAAACACCTGGTAATAATTAATATAAATATCTAACATTTCTTCGGATTTAAAAGTTTAAAAAGTTGTTACGATAGTCAATTTGATGGGCTAGACGAGTCCAAACATATAACGCTAGGTTGCACAAATCAACCAATATACTTGTCTATGTTGCAACCTAGTTTTCATCATCATAAGCACACTTAACATCAGTGGCGGACATATGTGTAAGTTATATTATGTTTTTGTGGGATGTATTTATTTTTTTTAATCTTTAACCTTTTTATTTTAACCCAATACTTTTATATTTTTTATAACTTAGCCTCAATATTATTTTTACTTTCAACTTTGTTTCTCTATATTTTAAAATTTTACAAATTTTCTATTATACGTTTCGGTCTAAATTTTACGAGTTAACACGCCACAACGTGCGTGTGTGGTTCAACATTTTTCACTTATTTTTTTTCAATTTAACGGTCATGTTATAGCGCGTTGGTCCTAGATCAATTATTTATTGTTTTATTTTTTTGCTTTCGTAAATGTATGGTTCAATGTTTTTACGTCTATTTTTCATTCGATTTATTATTTTTTTTATTGGTTTTTTTCAGTGTTGGTGGTCGCTGGTGGTGATGTGTCATTAATATTACTTAGTATGGTTTTACGCCTTCCATTGTAATGTGAGTGAGCTTAATACTAGTATATAACGTAACAAAACAATACACTTTTTTCAATGGTCATGCACATTTTATTTATTGTTTTATGCAAAAAAAGAAAAAAAAAGAAAGAAAATAAAATAATTGATGTTTTTGTTGTTTCTTGTTTAAAAACCTTGACAAATTATATCACAAACTTAGGAATACTGTTAGAATGATGAAAGTATGGTTCATATTCAAACGTCTGTAAAAATTTATCAAAACTCAATTTTAAAAGTAAGTGATAATAAAATAAATATAGATGATGCAAATAGTGTGTGAATCTAAATCATCATCTTCTTATTATTTTCCATCTTTTCAAGACACTTCTTATCTAGTATGATTATGGGTGCAATGACATCTCCGACAATACACTACGATTTTGGTTGTTATACCTTGGGAGACAGTTGCGTTCGTTAGTTCATTGTGCAGACAAAGATGAAGCTGTGAATAATCTTTACGGTTTCAAGATTCAAGTGAAGGAAGTTATTTCTGAATACTACGATTTGAACTTGTTTCAATTAATGTAAACTTTTTATTACTTACATTCGGTTTGTATCCGGTATTGCAGTTTTGAGTTTTCCACAAAATAATGATTATTATTTGATTAAGTATAATAAAAAATGAACCTTTTTTCCTACACTTTATATAAGAGCTAAACCATCATAATGATCAGGATAAAACATCGCAACTCTTTGTGAAAAAGTGCAACAATAGCGGTTATAATTGTCAACAGATGGACAATTAACAAGTAGAATAATCTCCAACGATCTCCCCATGAGCAACAATTTAATAAATTGTTTATCATCAAACTTGCCAATTGCCACTAAAAGCTAGGTGTTAAGCAGTTGCTATTGATCGTAGTTACCAGTGATGATCAAAAGTTCATGAAACTTTAACTAAAGTTGCAAATTCGAATCAACTTCTAATTCATAATTAATATGTCAATGTAAAACTTCTTTGTGCTAACCGGGCATCTCAACCCCCTACAAAGGTGTTGCCACTTGTACCCTACTAAGAACATCTCCAATAGAGTGTTTTTAGCCGTTAGAATCGTCTCATCATCCGTTTTTTAAACCAAGAATCATTGGGAGAGTTTGTTTCTGAAGGTAAAAGTTTATGAAGATTAACACCAAAATACATCTGACATATTCAAGGTGGGTCATGGTTGAGTTTTAATATAATAATAATATATTTATATTAATAAAATATTTAATTTTTAATATTAATTTATGTGTTGGGCGTTTCAAGTCAATCTCATGCGCTTGAATAATGTCAAAGTGCCTTAACAGTGCGTCGGAACAGTGCTCATGCGCCTGAACAATACTCGTGCGTTTGAATAGTGCTCATGCGTCTGAACGGTGTTCATGCGCCTCCATCGTGCTCATGCGCCTAAATCGTGCTCATGCGCCTAAATCGTGCTCATACGCCTAAATAGTGCCCATGCGTCTGAACAGTGTTTATGCGCCTCAATAGTGCTCATGCTCCTGAAAGGTTCTCATGTGCCTGAACAGTTCTCATGTGCCTGAACAATGTTTCTGAACAATGCTTATGTGCCTGAACAGTGCGTCTGAACAGTGCGTCCGAACAGTGCGTCTGAACAGTGCTCATGTGCTTGAACAATAAATTTAATTTTTAAAATTTAATTTTTATTTTTTTACAATAATTATTATTTATTAAATTTAAAGATTAAATTTCGAAATTTAAAATTTTAAAGTTTTAAAATTCCATCTAACAAAAGACATATAAATATTTATTTATATTTTATATTAATATATAAGATTGATATTTAAAAATAAATGTAAAAGATGATAATAGTGTTGCAATGTCTTTAGGTGTTTTTAATTTTTACCGTTAAATATTTTTTTTATGTTTTTAAAGAATGAGTGGTTTTTGATGTGCATGTTGACTATGCATTTCACACGTCCTAACTTGTATATGTGTGTATATTCAAATTTCTTATTTCGTCTTAAGTAAATAAAATTACACTAAAACGTATCGATGATATTAAAATCTAAAACATACCTCACTGGTAATCTTTGGAAGCATAGGATGCTACATAAGACCCCGAACACAACCATAGAACCGTAAAATCTCCGTATTAAATATTGCCTTATTTAAATTAGAAAATTATAAAATATCACAAAAAATGATAATATTATTAAATAAAATAAAATAATCAAATGAACTAGCATACATATAAAATTATTTGAAGCACATGGATAAAATAATAATTTTGCATAGATTTGTTTGTTTTTTTAAAGGAATTCGAATAAGGACCACACATATTACATTTTGACCGATCGTACTATTTTAATAAAAGGGTAATTATAGTTGTTACATGTTACTTTTTAGACTAATTTAATACCACATGTCATCTTCACATTTAACAATAAATATTTTCTCCCCCCACAAAAAAAATCTACCATTTTTGTATTACAATTTTTAAATACATATTTTGTTTCCAAAATTAATGTAAATAAATTAAAACCCTTCCATTTTTAAACTAAAAAACATATATCTATTCCTTTTACTCCTAGCAATCTCTATTGGTTAATTTTAAAAATTATCTTCTTATCAAATCTTTATTTTTTTTTAAAAAGTCATAATTGTAAAATAAATGTTTACTTTAAGATTGTGTAGTACCATTTAAAAACAGTAATTATAATGTTTTATATGTTTTTCTATAAAAATTACTATTAGTAAAAACAAAGCATTGGTTTTAGAAATTAAAATAAAATACTATTAAAAAAGGTAATTAAATTATATATCAATATTTTCAATTGTCTTTTATTTTCTTACCGTCTATTTTTTTTCTTTTTTTTATTTGTTACCATCAACAAAATCATTATTTTTCAAATTTAAGATGTTTTTAACTAATTTTTGAAATGTGTTCTTATTTCATTAAAAATATATTATTTTATAAGTGTTTCTTTAATTTATTAGATAACTTTTTTTGTTTTCTTTTTATCTATTTTATTATAATATTTATAGAACTCTTTAATCAAGTCTACTAAGATATAGAGTAGTCATTTTTTAATTTGGAATTTAAAATGTTTTTTTGATTGACTTTTTTATCGTTCATGTTTAGTTATATTATCATACGAGCGTAGGTTTAATAGTAGATTCAACTAAATGTATGCATGATTATATGTTATAATTAGTACGTAAAGGCACCATGGACCATTTTTCCTATTAAACTTTTTCTTTAGTAAATTTTCATGTAATTTTTACTTACACCATCATATTTTACGTTTTTTGTCATTTACAATTGTTTGAGATGAGATTAGTCAGTATTATATTTTAATTAATTGTTACGTTAGGTTATTTAATTAATTTTGGAACTCATGTACATATCAGAGGTTTTTTCATACAAAACTTTGATAAAAATTTGATATCATTGTTTATTACTTATAATTTGTACTCATACATAATTTTAATAGTATATTTTAAAATATCGCTTTATAAGTAATAAAATTTTATTTTATTTAATATTTTATTTATTTAACCGGTGTAATACACGAGTTTATTAAAGCTAGTTATAGATATTAATTTTGTAACTTTTAGGAACAAAAGCCCGTAAAACATCTATAGGGATTCGTAAATCCCTAATTCGTAAAAAAATCAAAATCATATATTAAGTAAGGATGTCAATGAGATAGGTTTATGACGAACATCACTAAACTTAGTCTCACACCCGATTATAAAATTGTATCTTATATCTGCCAACTTAATACGTATCGGGTATCATGCATAGTAGTTAGACCATATTACCCATTAGTTTGCTATAAATATGAGATGGAATTTCGAACATTATTAATTTTCTTACCATTCTATTTTAAATAATTTTATGTTTTAACAAACTATAACAAAATTAAAACATGACATTTTACCAACATATTATTATCATCATAAAACGTCACAAATATTAAAAACATATAATTCAATAACGATATAATTTTCAAAACATAAGTTTTTTTACTTCATAACATTATTTATTAGAAACAAACATCCAAATAATGAAACTACTAGAAGGACATATCACTAGACAACGGTCGAGAGCAACCTACGTTGGTAGCCTAATAGTAAAAGTCAAAACTCTTTAAAAACCATACAAGTTTAAATTTGGTTAGTAATAATTTAGAGTGCCCATAGGAGTATTCCTGCTAAAGAAAAACAATGTCCAAGTGAAAATAACTTATGATTTTTCTAGTAAATGGTTCGTAAAAACAAGTATACACTTTTTAATAATTACATCAGGTGTTACATAATACAACCAGTGTTTTCGCGACCGGATCGGACCGGCCGGTCTGACCGGAGATCGGTTCGGTTCGCTGCGAATTGTTTTTGAGGGGTCGAACCGGTGGTCGGACAGGGAAACAAGACTGGTTCGGATTGGTTTTTGATTTTTTTATTTTAATGGGTAAAAACAGGGTGTTAAACCATAATTAGTATGTTGGATATAGAAATATAGTTAAATTTTATATATAACTATAAAATATATATAAATCATATTTACTTGTATTTAACTACATATATAAATATAATTAAAATATAGTTAAATTCGGTCCAACAGGTCCGACCACCAAACCAATAAGGCGTCCGGTTTCGACGTTCGATCCGGTTCTGAAAACATTGAATACAACACTCGTACCCAAATTCTTACATCTTATTATATCCATCTCACATCTGACCCATACCCGAATACAGTACAACTATTTTCTGTGTGACAACTTTCATCTTTGACATAAGCGCATTCACAACCTATTTTTTCATATTTATTCATATAATTACATTAAAAATCATTACGTTTGTTTGTCTCTTTTTCAACTTTATAATAACTTTTTCTCTCAACTTCAGTCACAACCACTTAAAATATATTAAAAACATTATATGGTATTGAACGGTGTTTCCCAAGAATACATATTGAACAGTAAATTCATTCATATTTTTCACTTATAACCACTTATAACCATATCATATAATATAGAAATACACTCAGATAATTTTAGATAACAGGTTGCGAATGCTATGAGTTAGGAGTGTTCAAAAAATCCGATATCCAAAAATATCTGAAATCCGATCTGTATCCGAATTCGAATAAACCGATCCGAATCCTTATTTAAGATATTCGGATCGGATCTCATCCAAATCCGAATTACTTATTTGGATTTCGGATCGGATTTCTGATATTTCAATTTTTTTTATTCGGATTATTCGAATATCCGAATAAGAAATCAATTATTTTTCTAGCCTAATACTCATTACTAACTATCTATTATGTTTTCAACTCAATACTAAAAAATCTTGACATATTTTAGTCATTTAATCCTAAACAATTATGTAATAATCGAATAATCATTTTCAATAATAGATTTTAATCTTCAGGTTCTATACAATCACCAATTTTCTTTTAATTTGTGTTCACACCAACTTTTCATTTTCTAATTTTATATATTTTATTGTTACTTAAATTTATAAAATGATAAGAGTACAAAATTAGTCAAAAAATATATACAAACAAAAAAGTAGAAAATATTGTTATTTGGTTTATTCGGATAAATTTATATTATTCGGATATATTCGAGTCTGATCCGAATTGAATTGTGATAGATTCGGATCGGATAGACATATCCTTATTCGGACCAGATTGGATTTCGAATAAAAACCTGAAAATTTCAAATCCGAATAATTCGATCTAAAAAATTCGAATAATACGTTAACCATGTGTGTGACTCAGTGTATATACACCCACCTTGGTTGCAACAAATGGAGTGTGTCATTGACACTACTATACTATACTCCTACTACAGACGTACACCATAATGAAGGAGCATGTCCAAGTACCACTGACGTCTGTCGATTATTAACGATTCACCTGCGGTGAACCACCTTCCACAACTACAACAAACAATAATAATAATACTCTTCTTCTCCACCATCACAATCGCAATCAATCTTCTCTACGTACTCTACACCTACACCGTACCTTACCTTACCTTACCTCCTCCGGTACCATCGCCGGAAGTTATGTTCACCGCCACCGCCACCTCCGCCCCTTTCTCGCCTATAGGAATGATAAACGCCTCCAATCGGCGGTTGCCGCCGGTGGTCCGGCTGTCGGCGGAGGTTTTCCCACCGTTTCTGCCGAAAGAGGTGGAGAATGTTAAGGATCCGTTTGCTCGGAAATTGGCTTCGAGGATTGAACGATTGCCGGTGGAGGTAAATCCCCCTTTCTGATTATATGCTGATAGGTTTCCTTTTTGGTGTGAAATGGCCCCATTGTCAACCTAACTTGATATGTGTGGTTCAATTTTTGAGTTTTTTTAGGGAAAAGGTGAAATGCACTTTTTGCTTTAGGGACGAAATTGGTAATGTGTGTTTTGGAATTTGGTTATTGATTTTGTTGTTTGATGGTGGTTTTTGGTTATTCGGTTTTTGATGTTTGTTCTAAAAAAGATGTGGTTCATGGTTTTGGTTGGGTGTTTAGGCTTGTTGGCTCCTTCGGGTGCTATAAACTGGCAACTTCAATCTCTTTGGTATATGCCTCTTCCACACTCTTCTTTACAAGTTCCTCATTGGAAGTGACCGTACACCTCTTTTTTACTCCTCCTATGCTAAAGTTAAATAATTCAGTTCCTTTTTCCTTTACACTCTATATCGAGGCGATGTTGTCAATGGAACTCTTCATGATATCTTTGTGTATGGTAAATTTGTGCCTCTAATGTAATTTGTCACTTAGTCATCAGAGCAAGCCATGGTGGAAATAAATAACATATAATATGCAGTGAGCTTGTGATAGTCTGATGTCACACGCACATCACTTAAAATATTCTTCAGTGGCATAAGTTGTTGCTGAATCTCGAGTCTACATGGTTCACCTATGTTTTTTTTGTTCCAAAACTTGTGGCTATTAACGTTAATTTAAACAAGCGTTTGGGTTGAATGGGATATTCTTTTTTAGCCACTTCATAGAAAATGGGATCTAGTGAGATTTAGTGCAATTGGATACAGATAAGTCTTATGAGTTATGATATATGATTCATAACTTATGGTGAGAGGAGGATTTGGTGAAGTTTTTAAACCATACATCAAGATTTGTCAAGGTGACTCATCTCTTTATCTGTTTGTCATTGTTACGTGCATGTTATCTCATCAAATTACAAAGGCAATGGAGCTTAGATCCATGCTAGGTATCAAATGGCATGCACTTGCCATATTATCTCTTATATTTTCTTTACGACCAACTCTTTGTCTTTTCTGAAAGAACTAAGGAGCTCCATCAAAGTGTTAACTTTAGAAGTCATCAACTTTTTTCTCTCCCAACATAGGACAGTTTGGTTCTTGCCCTTTAAGTTCCACAAACGAGTTCGAAAGATAAATATCATAACTGACTTCTTTAGTTTCCTATTAAGTAAGGTCATCTGAAAATGCAAAGGATGGAATTTAGCGCTTATCTCTATTAAGTGTGTCAGGAAACTTTATAACATCTCTAATTCAAGCCATCCAAACTTATGTTGTGCATTGTTACTTGTGAAGAGGTAACACTTAACTTACATATTAAAGCACAAGCTCTCGACTACATCCCTTACTCCGAAGTGAAAACTTCTAACCAAAGGATGCATTTTGGAGCACATGCTCAGCCGCTTCATACCAAGCCTTCATTATGGAGTACAAGCTCTAGACCAAACCTTTCACTTTGAAGCACGGTTGCCATACGAAACCCTTCACTCTGGAGAACGGGCTATGTACCAAACCCTTCACTTTAGAGCACATGTTTTGGACCAAACTCTTTGGTCTAAACCACAAGCTCCCGCCTCCGGACTAAATCCCATTTGGACACAAGTCTAAGATGGAGTTCGTTCCATAGAACAAGATGCGAAATATTTTTCACACAAAACAACATGCTTGTAGTGTTTCAGTGCTAAAATTCCATACTACTCAGTAGGGACATGTAGTGCACCCGCATTACCCCCAACCAATACTTTGTCCCATGTGGTAGCAAAGTATCGTACGTGCCACATGGCAAAAATGTCCAAAACATTTGTTAGTATAACACTTCTATGCGAGAGGAGTAATGCTACTATTGAGTACCGACTCACTCAAAATTCTTCTTTCATTACTCTTTAACTATTCCAGACTTACCCTCCAGCTAGAGTCTAGTGGTTAGTGGGGGAACTCCCTATTCACTCACAAGGCTAACAATGCTCTACTTTCTTAGATCACTAGGATTGTTCTAGCGAGGTGTTGCAATTCATATCTTGCACCGTTACATTGCTCCCCTACTAGTGGTGATGATTTATGCAAGATCATCTTTCTTCCTAAGGTTTTTTAATAAACTTATAACATATGTCTTGGTTTTTCTTGGTTGGGGATAGAGCGTCATATCAATTGGGAAAATTAGGAAAGTAGGTGATATTGGATGGGGGTTTTTAATGCATTTCTTCTCGCCGAGCAAGTATGGAGGCTTCTTATGAACCGAGGTGCATTTTGGGGAGAGGTTATCAAAGTGCTTTACCTCACTTTATGGCTTTGGAGTAGCTTGCTCCACAATTGTTTCTTGCTCTGCTCCAAGTCGTGAGGTGTTGGGTTGGAAATTCCCAGAACATTTTTAATTTGGACTAAAAACTGGATCTCTTTAAGGAAGAATTTTCTGTTTGTCATCAACCTAGCTTGTGCCCAAACTGTGGTAAATTCACACGTTTATCCAAAACGACACATAATATTTTGAATTGCTACTACACGAGCATCTTTCATATTCTGGTCTCTCAAATCGGAATTCTTGCCAACTTCTGGATGAATTTATGGAACATCTCCTGAAATCCAAACTGTAAACTATTTTTATCATAGGCCATTTCAAAGTGCACTGCTGCTATGGAGAATTTCTTCAAGAGAAGCCTCACCCCTTGCCCATTGTGCCTCATATGTAAAGATTCTACGGGAATTATTGAAAATCTACTTTCTGAATGTGTGTGGACTGGCAAAATTTGGTTTGCTTTTCTAATATTAATTGGTGAAAATGTTACATTCGCATACTTCTAATTTCAAGACATAGTAAAAAGTAAATATATGGTATTATGGTTGATATATGTTCTATACTTCTATTATAATAGATTATATCTTTCATTCATGCATATTTAGTGTTTCGTCCAATTCGGTTTACTAAAGTGAAAATGAACATCATCTCGAATTTACAGCTTAGCATATCAAAGGATTGTATTATGAGTAGCTGCGTGAAGCCAGTGATACAAAAAGCGGCCAATCCACTTGTTCTACTACATGGGTTTGACAGGCACACTCTATTGACTCTGAATATATTCACTTTGACTTATCAAGAATGTAAAAGTTTTAGTAAAAGAATGTCGTTCAACTGTCCCATGAAATTTACAACAAATCTATGAAATATCTATGAAATCAAGGAGCCCCCTTTTTGGCAAAATCATACATTGATGTCATTATTTTCGTACATTCTATTGCTTTGGTTTTTGAAAGGATTTTAGACATTTATTTATGGCATTTTATATCATATATTCTACATTTTATATAATATATTCGATTTACCCTGTCAATTTATGGCATTTTATATCATATATTCTACATGACATTGTTGATTATCTCTTATTCTTCAGCTCTTGTTTAGAATGGAGATACACACTTCCACTTCTTGAGCAGGCTGGCTTTGAGACCTGGGCAATTGATATTCTAGGATGGGGTTTCTCTAATTTGGGTTGTTTTTTGGATCCTTTTCCATCTTTATATATTAGACTATAAGTAAACCTGCTGTTTAATCCTCTTTCTTGTCACCTTTTTTGATTGCATCAGAAAAGCTTCCACTATGTAATGTAGAATCTAAGCGGGATCACCTTTATCAGGTAAAGTCGTGCAGCAAATTTCAGTCTTTTACTACTCATGTCCACTATGTAATGTAGAATCTAAGCGGGATCACCTTTATCAGGTAAAGTCGTGCAGCAAATTTCAGTCTTTTACTACTCATGAGTCTGCAGCAATTAGCTTTTAATACACGCTTTTTGTTCCCATGTTAGTCATGGAACTTGGATACGTAGATAAGCTATTGTTTCTGTATGTTCATTGTTCTCTGTTTTCATGTTGTGGGTTCCATTTGCATGATATGCAAAGCAAAAAAAATGTGATTTTTGGTTAAGATAGAAGAAATAAAAAAACCAGCGAAATCAAATTGCTAAATGAATGGAGATTGGGACCTGATGGTTCCATTTTGCCAATATTTTTTATTTATATTTTTGTTTTATAGTTCTGGAAGTCCTACATTGGAAGGCCTATGTTGCTAGTTGGGCCAAGTCTAGGAGCTGCTGTTGCAATTGACTTTGCTATCAATCATCCAGAAGCAGTAAGTACGGAGTATTTTCTGTGGTGGAGATGCAATATAAAGTAGAGGTGGATATAAAAATGAGTGGGTTGGATAACGGGTAGATTCTTGATACTTGGTCAAATGGGTTGGGTTGACCCGAAAAAAATTTATTCAAAATTTTTATTTCTTTCATAAATTGATGGTGTGCCAATATGAATATAAAAATAACATGTTTTCAAAAATAGTCCAATATATTGAATAAAATGATTTGAGGTTTAATGCAATAAAAATACAGTCAACTTTCAACCAGTTTGATCCTATTAGAGATAAAATTAATCTGAATCGTCCCATTTATTAGTCATGGGTTGAAATGGCCACCTCTAATATAAAGCAACTCCGTTCTAGACTTTGTATAACCGGAGCTGTTGTGTTAATGGGATTATTTCGTTTTGTTTTTGATATATTTACAGGTTGATAAGCTGATATTGATTGATGCAAGTGTTTATGCAGAAGGCACGGGAGGCCTCTCTAGGTTACCAAAATCTGTAGCTTATGCTGGTGTGAGTATCCTTGATGCATTTTCTTTATTATGATAATAGACCCTTTTTGTTTATTTTGATGTTTAGAATATCTTGGTGAGATCTAGGAGTTGAATTAAATTATAAAATTTGAACTACCCTCCTTACAAACATAAAGGTAGGGGTGGCAGTTCCTGACATGACATGAAAAAAAATTTAGGCTTTGGTCGTCATGTCTAACCCGTTTATTACAACTTCTCAACCCATTTATAACCCTTGATTGTTGATATGCTAGCACAACAAAGCATCATACTGCTCATTTGTTGAATTAAGAGTAGTCTTATATTTAAGCATCAACTTGATTAGCAACTTTCAGCGTTAATGTGCATGCCTTCATGTAGCCCATTGAAAGCTTCGATCACCTATGCGTAATAAATCTTGAAGTTGGCGTTTTGTTGTTAATGCATTTTAGGTTCTCATCAATTCCCTTTTCATTTTTTTGATTTTACTGTTGATATAATTCATTAAAACATGCCAACGTATCTTCAAAAATGATGGTTCGCTAATAAAAACATCTTTTTTTCTTTTCATGCTTTCCATGATTACCTTATGATATAAATATTCTTCCTTTATTGACCTTTTGATCAGGTATCTTTGTTGAAGAGCCTCCCATTGCGTCTATTTGCTACGTATCTGAATTATAATTCCCTGTCATTTGATACATGCTTAGATTGGACACGTGTAAGTTCCTTTTGCAAACAAGTTTCACAGTTTAGTGCCTCGTCGGCCGTCGCCCCGAGATAACAAACATGTGTTTTTTCGTGTTTGTAACTGTTATAGATAGGACGTTTACATTGTACATTGCATTGGTGGGAGGAAGCAACAGTTGACTTTATGAACAGCGGGGGATACAATGTCACTTCCCAGATAAGTCAGGTTTGTTTGCTTAGGGTCAAAACAGGTAGTTTTTTTACAAGTCAAGATGGGTTGACCCGAAACACACTACATTCTTTGTCCAAAATTTTTTAATCTTTTATAATACTTGATGTCAACTGTGATTGCAAAAATCATATTATAACAATAATAATCTTTTGGTAAATAAATGACCTTGGAGGTTTTATGTATTAAAATACAATTTGGCAACTTTCAGTCCATTTCCTATAAGGTTTTTACAGAATTTTTCCTGTTTGGCCGATTAGTTCTAAAATATAATACCAATGAATTCTTTTGAATCTGAGACTAGCCCATTTTATTATAATGGCACACCAGGTTCAGAAGAGAACACTCGTAATATGGGGCGAAGATGATCAAATAATTGACAGGAAGCTAGGAGTGGTTAGTACTTTCATATCATAGCAACAATTAATCCTCTTTTTTATGATCATTCTAAGTACTGGTGACCATCTAAAATCGCATATAATAATATGATGCAGCGGTTACATTGTGAGCTTCCAAATGCAATAATTCGACAGATTCCAAATTGTGGTCATTACCCGCACGTTGAAAAACCAGTAGCGGTCACAAAACTGATCAAGGATTTCATCAATACTGACTACACTCCCCTTCCCTTGTTTTCAAAGCCGGAAGAGAAGGTATTGGTTGGTCAACTTGAATAGCTAAAGTGCGTGTGAGCAGCCTCCATTTAAGTTGAACCTTTTCCGAGTGTGTGTTAGGAATGCTCCATCACATTCTTGTAGAGATTTGGGTTTATGTAAATAATTTATGCATGATTTAGCCATTAGGAAATGTTGTTTGTCATAGATGTTGAACTTTGGTACCATAGATTGAGTTAAAATAGTTGAAATGTTGACCTAGGGGTCCAAATATGATTTCCGTTTCTCATAATATCTTCTATATCATCTGTGCTTGACTTGCCAAGTTTCAGAAGTTGATATTAATGTTTATTTCTCAAATCTGATATTTCAAATCCAGGATTTATGATGAACACCCTAGATCCTAATCAAACTTGACATGTAAAATACAGAATCGCTTATCTAACGAGCTTCAGCATAGGTTTATATTCATTTAAACTCAACTAGATTTAAGCTTTTAGCTATAGTAAATATCAAATAACTTACAAAGGGAACGTTTACGAATGTCACAATAATATTTAGTTGTGTTTTGTATTTCAAGGGAATTTTTATTGATGGAAATACATAGTCCGACGAGTGAAAATGACAATTGGGCCAAAAAGCAATGGTCAAGTTTTTTATCCAAAGTTGTTGGAAGCTCATTAGCCCGAGGTAATTCCGATCAAACGCCAAATCCCTAGCTACCCTGATTGAACAGATCAAAACTACCCAAAATTCATGTTCAGTTCAATTCATTTTTTCTATCGTCATAACGTTGTTCAATCCTTGAGGTTTGTAATCATACAAACGTAAAGAAATAGGTTATCATCGCCAACAATCTGTAACAAGTCGAAGATGAATGGTGTGGTGAATATAAAGAACATGAACACCTTTACTTATTTTTTAAATTTATATATTAGGTATTTTAGAAGCAATCGCTAGTTGATTTGGAGCTTAAACTGTTAGAAGCTCTTGAAATTCATCCACCTGTTAAATAATCTGTTTGACTAATCCCTTTTATGTCTATAAACGAACCAAACTTTCTTGGGAAGTTAATCATGTTCGTACATCTAGATATCTAATAAACAAATGGACATGAGATAAAAAATATATCCATTTTAATTAAACGAACAAACTGAACACATATTCTGTTCATTTATGTTTGTTTTTGTCATTTCATTTATGTTCGTTTGTTTATGTTGGATAAATCATGTGATGATGATTGTATATAGACCTTAATTTGGATATTGTTTTTCACTTTCGTTGTGTTTGTTTATGTTTGTTTTCTTCGGATTGTTTATGTCCGTTTGTGTTCATTTATGTTCGTTTAGAATATTATTGGGCGAACATAAACTAATATGAACACGTTCATTTTCTTAACGAATGAACAAGAAAAAGTCTGCATTTGTTTGTTAAAGTTAGAATAACCCATGTTCATTCAGTTCTTTTACAAGCCTTCTCCCTTAACTTAAATCAATATTTGTTGTTCACTGTGCATTTGTTTGTAAGACGGCTTTATTGTAGTTAACAAATTTATGGATGACCACTAAAGCTTTTTGTTACCTTGGTGTGCAAATGACACTATTTCTTTGTTAAGCTTCTAGCCTTCATACTTTATTATAAACCTTTTTTTTAATTTTTGCTTCAGGAATATACCGTCAATTTCCAGTTAGAGGTGTAGGTGGCATTTTCGATCATTTTACTTATGAGTGGATGGAATTGAGTTATTCCATTTCTAATGGGTCAAATGGATTAAACGGGTCAGAAGTTCCTCAAAGCGTACTGCTAAATCGTACAGTCTACTAAATCTAAACAAAGTAGATTTTTTTTGTAGGAACAACATATTGTTTGTAATCAACCTGTTTCGGGTCAACCCAATTTGACCTGTTTCTATCTGCTACTCGACAATCTCATTTTGCCACCTCTAATATTTCAGGTGTATGTTTTGTGGAACCATAAGTAACGACATACTTGCTGCAGCTTCAATAGGCAGTTCTCCACTACAGATGTCCTGCAGATGCTTGATTGTATCTACAACTTGGAAATGCTGGTATGTCTGGTGCTTACAAGCCTTTGCATCATTTCCTCTTTACCAAATTCGATCTACAGTTCAACTTTTCTCCATCAATTGGGTCATTTCAAGGGTTGTTACTTCAGTGGTAAAGTGAACAATGGTATTGAAAGAAATTATACGACGAAAAAACAAATAATAATGAAGTTATCTGTTTCACAAGAACAACATCATCTTGATTCTGCATCGGCTCCAAAAGTCAAAGTGTGTCTCGAACGTGCATATCTTGAACATACCATTGCTTCTGTAAATAGACTGTCTTGGAGCATAGCAAACTTCTTCAAAGAATTGCAACGCCAAACTACAGCATACACAGCTTACAATTGCTGCGGTTTATCAATCTAAACTTTGGTATATTGACACCAACGTGATAATTTTCTCACAAATGGCTTTTGATCAACAAGCCATACTACAGCATACACAGCTTACAATTGCAATGGCAAACTACAGCATACGCAGCTTACATTACTTCAGATATATCTATATTGTTGGTATTATGGATAAACACAATGTTCACTATTGAATCAGGAAACTGGTAGTTTTTTATTAATTGTCAAGTGTACGATACAAAGAAGAAACAATCACATATATATAAGAAAAAATACCGGATAAAAAGCAACTAACCCTAATACCCGGACTAATCAACAAACTCAGCCTAACAGCTCTTATTCAAATAAAAACGTGGATATTAACTACCTAAATAAAAACACACTGATACGACTTATTCAAAAACATCTTGACCAGCTCCCATGCACACGTAAGCAGATAGAATCACACTTCATTACCCTCCCATGATTCAAACTGCTTTACACCCAGAAGTTCTCTGAAATAAACAAACTTTTCACGGCTCAGTCCTTTAGTTAACACATCTGCTACTTGATCATTGGTACCACAGAATTCCAAGCTAACCAGTTGTTTTGACACCATTTCACGAATAAAATGATACTTCAACTCAATGTGTTTCGACCGGCTGTGCAAAATTGGATTCTTTGAAAGGTTAATGGCAGACTTGTTATCACAATAAATTGTAGTAGCTTCTTCTTGTTTGAGACCCAAATCCTCTAAAACACGACGAAGCCAAATAGCTTGACATGTTGCTGCTATAGCAGATATGTACTCAGCCTTTGTACTTGAGAGAGCTACTGTATGTTGTTTTTTCGAACTCCATGCCACTGCACCATTACCTAATGAGAAAACATATGCTGAAAGACTTTTGCGATCATCCAAGCAACTGGCCCAATCACTATCGCTGTATCCTTTCAGCTTAACTTGCTCACCCCTAGGATAAAAAATACCATAATAAACTGTACCAGAAATATATCTTAAAATTCTTCTTGTTGCTCCCAAATGAATTTTGGATGGTCTTTGCATAAACCGTGAAACAATCCCAACAGCATATGCTAGGTCTGGACGTGAGTGGGTAAGGTAAATTAAACCACCTACCAAGCTTCTATACTTTTCTTCATTTACTTTTTCAGCACCATCTTCAAGACTCAACTTCTCATTATAGTTAACAGGTGTAGCTTCGGCTTTGCCACTTGCCATTCCAAACCTGCTTAAAAGCCCGCGAGCATATTTCCCTTGACTTAGGAAAATACCTTTGTTAGATTGATGAACTTCAAGACCCAAAAAATAATTGAGGGGTCCCATATCAGTCATCTCAAATGCCTCCTTCATGCCAGTCTTGAACTCATGAATCAATTGTGAAGAAGATGAAGTACAAATAATATCATCTACATATAAACAAACATAAATGAATCATCTGTACTCGATTTCTTTATGTAGAGAGTTGGTTCGTTGAGACTCCTGCTATAACCATGCTCCTGAAAATACCCATCAATTTTAGAATACCAAGCCCGAGGGGCTTGCTTTAACCCATACAAGGCCTTCTTTAGCTTGTAAACCATCTTACTTTTCCCATCAACCTCAAAGCCTTCCGTTGATTGACATAAATATCTTCAGTAAGATCCCCGTTGAGAAAAGCTGATTTTACATCCAGTTGGTGAAGAACCCAGCCTTTCATTGCAGCAACCGAAAGAATGACTCGAATTGTCTCGAAGCGAGCAACAGGTGCGAATGTTTCATGAAAGTCAACTCCTGGTTGCTGAGAATATCCCTTGGCAACCAAACGAGCCTTGTGTTTTGCTATCTTCCCATCAGGTCCAACTTTTGTTTTAAAAAGCCACTTTAGGCCAACTACATTTTTACCAGGAGGTAAATTCACCAGTTCCCAAGTACAATTTCTTTCTATTGATTGAATTTCAAGCTGCATTGCATTCATCCACTTGCTAGAGGTTGCTGCTTCAGAAAAGCTGGTAGGATCTTCAGAAACCAAGGCAAATTGACACCCTGCAAATTCGTCTTCTTCAACATCAGACAACCCTTCTCCACTATGATAGTCTTGTAACCAAGTAGGAGTCTTGATTGATCTTTTAGAAGGCTCACAGATATTAATAGGAGCATTGGAAATAGATGGGTTTAAAGTGGGGTTATTATTATATGAAGTGTTGGCTGAATTGGAGCATGGAATTGGATGCATGGAACTAGGTGCTTGTGGGGACACATTATGGTGCATGGAATTAGGTGAGAAGGTAGGCTCATGGGTTACATGTTCAAAAGTATCAGTAGTAGGGGTAGCCTCATGAGTATGAGTGGTCCCATTATCATGCATAGTATCATGCATGCTTTCACGTGGGAATAAAGTAAGATAGGAGAAGTCACTATCACCACTTGTACTTTTGTGTGTTTTTCAATCTCACTTTCCATCTTCAATAAAGATGACATCTCTCTTTACAGAAAACCTGTTTGTGTCTGGATTATACAATCGATATCCATGACTTACATTAGAATAGCCAATAAAAATATTCTTTTCAGACCTATTATCAAGTTTTCGTCTTAATTGTGAAGGCACGTGACCATAAGCGAGACACCCAAATACTCTCATATGTGTTATGGAAGGTTTTTTACCTGTCCAAGCATGAAGTGGTGTTTTGTTGCACATAGCTTTTGTGGGAGATCTATTGATGGTATAAACAGCTGTTGAAACCGCTTCTGCCCAAAATGAGATTGGAAGGTTACGTTCAGCCAACATACTTCTTGTAAGATTCATGACAGTGCGATTCTTTCTCTCCACCACCCCGTTATGCTGTGGGGTATAGGGAATTGTGAGCTCTCGTTAATTCCATTAGCTTCACAGAATGCATTGAAATTACCAGAGCAAAATTCCCCACCCCTATCTGACCGAAGATTCTTAATTCGTGCACCTGTTTCAGCTTCTATCGTTCTTTTAAAGTGTTTAAATTTGTCAAGTGCTTCATTTTTGTTAGAAAGAAAGTACACCCAGCACATACAAGTAAAATCATCAACAAGTAATAAGTAGTAAAGGCTGTTACCTAGACTTTTAACTTGCATGGGACCGCAGAGGTCCGTATGGAGAAGCTCAAGTTTTGTGGTGGCTCGAGTTGAGGTTCCCTTGAATGGAAGTCTTGTCTGTTTTCCGAGAAAACATGTTTCACAAGTAATTGAAGTAGAGATCTTAGGAAGGCCGATCACCATTCTTTTGTCATGCAATTGTTTCAGCCCATCAAAATGAAGGTGGCCATAGCGACAGTGCCATTGAAGTGCTTCATGATCATCCTTTGTATTTGAACTGTCTTGAGTGGTGAAGAGACTAGTAGCATCCAACACAAACATATTATTGTTTGCAACTGCCACTTCTAGTACAACCTGTTTTGACCCTTTGTGTTGTATTTTGCATAGCCCATTGTCAAAGTGAAGAGAGTATCCCCTTCTCATGAGCTGACCCACACTAAGAAGGTTATACTCAAGTCTTGGAGCATAGTAAACATCCGAAAGTAGCCTTGATTCACCTGATCTGGTCGTGATTTGTACAGTACCTTTGCCTTCTACCGCCAACCGTTTCCGATCTCCAAGCTGTACATGTAATTTAAAACTTTCATCCAGTAGGACAAAAATATCTTTGGAGCCCGACATATGGTTAGAGCAACCAGAGTCGATGAACCAAAGATGATTACGAGAGCTTCCTTCATCGGCTTTAGACATCATGAGATGTTGTTGGTTGCGACTTTCATCTTGTTCCTCTACAAGTACCATAAGTAAGTGTTGATTGTCACGATCAATAGGCTCTTCTCCCAGTTCATTTTCAGCTACATTAGCTTGTTCATCTTCTGTATTATACCAGCAGTCTTTTTTTACATGGCCATATTTTTTGCACACATAGCACTGTGGCACCTTGCTTTTGTCAAGTGTGCTCCTACCTCGGCCCCTACCACGAGACCCCGATCGTCCTCGTCCCCGTCCTCGCGTATTACCTTGATCAGAGAAGATCTGTAGAGCCTGCTCATCCTGTTTTTCAACAGATGTTGTGGTTTTTTCAAGAGTAGTGGTACGACTGTTGATCCGTTCTTCATGAGACTGAAGGATTCCCATGAGCTTCACAGGAGTAACTGAAGCAAGATCAAAGACAATTTCAATAGAAGGGATCACATAATCGAACCTTGGGGATAAGCTTCGTAAGATTTTCTCGACGACCTTCTGATCGGTGAGCTCTTCGCCATATGATCGCTGACGACCGACATTATCCATGACGCGAGAGAAGTAATCACCGACAGCCTCGTCATTTTTCATAGAGAGATTTTCGAAGTCTCGTCTCAATCCTTGTAACTTGACAGACTGAACCTGTGTATCACCTTGATACTCAACCCGGAGAATTTCCCATGTTGCTTTGGCGGAGTCAGCAGCAGCAATGCGAGAGAAGAGTTGATCGTGGACTCCTTGTTGGATCATCGCCATAGCGAGAGCATCCTTCTTTTTCGCTTCACGCAAATCACCAGACGTTGTCAAGGCGGTAACTCCCTGATGAACGACATCCCATAGTTCACGGGAACGAAGTATGGTCTTCATACGAAGGTGCCAATGCTCGTATCCTTCACCTCGAAACACCGGAACAACGGGGACAGTAGTGGTTGCATTAGGGTTGGTGGAGTTGGAGTCAGCCATGGAAACGGGTGGATAAAAAGGCAGAATTGATAGAGCCAAGCTCTGATACCAAAACTGTTGGTATTATGGATAAACACAGTGTTCACTATTGAATCAGGAAACTGGTAGCTTTTTATTAATTGTCAAGTGTACGATACAAAGAAGAAACAATCACATATATATAAGAAAAAATACCGGATAAAAAGCAAAAACCCTAATACCCGGACTAATCAACAAACTCAGCCTAACAGCTCTTATTCAAATAAAAACGTGGATATTAACTACCTAAATAAAAACACACTGATACGACTTATTCAAAAACATCTTGACCAGCTCCCATGCACACGTAAGCAGATAGAATCACACTTCATTACCCTCCCATGATTCAAACTGCTTTACACCCAGAAGTTCTCTGAAATAAACAAACTTTTCACGGCTCAGTCCTTTAGTTAACACATCTGCTACTTGATCATTGGTACCACAGAATTCCAAGCTAACCAGTTGTTTTGACACCATTTCACGAATAAAATGATACTTCAACTCAATGTGTTTCGACCGGCTGTGCAAAATTGGATTCTTTGAAAGGTTAATGGCAGACTTGTTATCACAATAAATTGTAGTAGCTTCTTCTTGTTTGAGACCCAAATCCTCTAAAACACGACGAAGCCAAATAGCTTGACATGTTGCTGCTATAGCAGATATGTACTCAGCCTTTGTACTTGAGAGAGCTACTGTATGTTGTTTTTTTTTCGAACTCCATGCCACTGCACCATTACCTAATGAGAAAACATATGCTGAAAGACTTTTGCGATCATCCAAGCAACTGGCCCAATCACTATCGCTGTATCCTTTCAGCTTAACTTGCTCACCCCTAGGATAAAAAATACCATAATAAACTGTACCAGAAATATATCTTAAAATTCTTCTTGTTGCTCCCAAATGAATTTTGGATGGTCTTTGCATAAACCGTGAAACAATCCCAACAGCATATGCTAGGTCTGGACGTGAGTGGGTAAGGTAAATTAAACCACCTACCAAGCTTCTATACTTTTCTTCATTTACTTTTTCAGCACCATCTTCAAGACTCAACTTCTCATTATAGTTAACAGGTGTAGCTTCAGCTTTGCCACTTGCCATTCCAAACCTGCTTAAAAGCCCGCGAGCATATTTCCCTTGACTTAGGAAAATACCTTTGTTAGATTGATGAACTTCAAGACCCAAAAAATAATTGAGGGGTCCCATATCAGTCATCTCAAATGCCTCCTTCATGCCAGTCTTGAACTCATGAATCAATTGTGAAGAAGATGAAGTACAAATAATATCATCTACATATAAACAAACATAAATGAATCATCTGTACTCGATTTCTTTATGTAGAGAGTTGGTTCGTTGAGACTCCTGCTATAACCATGCTCCTGAAAATACCCATCAATTTTAGAATACCAAGCCCGAGGGGCTTGCTTTAACCCATACAAGGCCTTCTTTAGCTTGTAAACCATCTTACTTTTCCCATCAACCTCAAAGCCTTCCGGTTGATTGACATAAATATCTTCAGTAAGATCCCCGTTGAGAAAAGCTGATTTTACATCCAGTTGGTGAAGAACCCAGCCTTTCATTGCAGCAACCGAAAGAATGACTCGAATTGTCTCGAAGCGAGCAACAGGTGCGAATGTTTCATGAAAGTCAACTCCTGGTTGCTGAGAATATCCCTTGGCAACCAAACGAGCCTTGTGTTTTGCTATCTTCCCATCAGGTCCAACTTTTGTTTTAAAAAGCCACTTTAGGCCAACTACATTTTTACCAGGAGGTAAATTCACCAGTTCCCAAGTACAATTTCTTTCTATTGATTGAATTTCAAGCTGCATTGCATTCATCCACTTGCTAGAGGTTGCTGCTTCAGAAAAGCTGGTAGGATCTTCAGAAACCAAGGCAAATTGACACCCTGCAAATTCGTCTTCTTCAACATCAGACAACCCTTCTCCACTATGATAGTCTTGTAACCAAGTAGGAGTCTTGATTGATCTTTTAGAAGGCTCACAGATATTAATAGGAGCATTGGAAATAGATGGGTTAAAGTGGGGTTATTATTATATGAAGTGTTGGCTGAATTGGAGCATGGAATTGGATGCATGGAACTAGGTGCTTGTGGGGACACATTATGGTGCATGGAATTAGGTGAGAAGGTAGGCTCATGGGTTACATGTTCAAAAGTATCAGTAGTAGGGGTAGCCTCATGAGTATGAGTGGTCCCATTATCATGCATAGTATCATGCATGCTTTCACGTGGGAATAAAGTAAGATAGGAGAAGTCACTATCACCACTTGTACTTTTGTGTTTTTCAATCTCACTTTCCATCTTCAATAAAGATGACATCTCTCTTTACAGAAAACCTGTTTGTGTCTGGATTATACAATCGATATCCATGACTTACATTAGAATAGCCAATAAAAATATTCTTTTCAGACCTATTATCAAGTTTTCGTCTTAATTGTGAAGGCACGTGACCATAAGCGAGACACCCAAATACTCTCATATGTGTTATGGAAGGTTTTTTACCTGTCCAAGCATGAAGTGGTGTTTTGTTGCACATAGCTTTTGTGGGAGATCTATTGATGGTATAAACAGCTGTTGAAACCGCTTCTGCCCAAAATGAGATTGGAAGGTTACGTTCAGCCAACATACTTCTTGTAAGATTCATGACAGTGCGATTCTTTCTCTCCACCACCCCGTTATGCTGTGGGGTATAGGGAATTGTGAGCTCTCGTTTAATTCCATTAGCTTCACAGAATGCATTGAAATTACCAGAGCAAAATTCCCCACCCCTATCTGACCGAAGATTCTTAATTCGTGCACCTGTTTCAGCTTCTATCGTTCTTTTAAAGTGTTTAAATTTGTCAAGTGCTTCATTTTTGTTAGAAAGAAAGTACACCCAGCACATACAAGTAAAATCATCAACAAGTAATAAGTAGTAAAGGCTGTTACCTAGACTTTTAACTTGCATGGACCGCAGAGGTCCGTATGGAGAAGCTCAAGTTTTGTGGTGGCTCGAGTTGAGGTTCCCTTGAATGGAAGTCTTGTCTGTTTTCCGAGAAAACATGTTTCACAAGTAATTGAAGTAGAGATCTTAGGAAGGCCGATCACCATTCTTTTGTCATGCAATTGTTTCAGCCCATCAAAATGAAGGTGGCCATAGCGACAGTGCCATTGAAGTGCTTCATGATCATCCTTTGTATTTGAACTGTCTTGAGTGGTGAAGAGACTAGTAGCATCCAACACAAACATATTATTGTTTGCAACTGCCACTTCTAGTACAACCTGTTTTGACCCTTTGTGTTGTATTTTGCATAGCCCATTGTCAAAGTGAAGAGAGTATCCCCTTCTCATGAGCTGACCCACACTAAGAAGGTTATACTCAAGTCTTGGAGCATAGTAAACATCCGAAAGTAGCCTTGATTCACCTGATCTGGTCGTGATTTGTACAGTACCTTTGCCTTCTACCGCCAACCGTTTCCGATCTCCAAGCTGTACATGTAATTTAAAACTTTCATCCAGTAGGACAAAAATATCTTTGGAGCCCGACATATGGTTAGAGCAACCAGAGTCGATGAACCAAAGATGATTACGAGAGCTTCCTTCATCGGCTTTAGACATCATGAGATGTTGTTGGTTGCGACTTTCATCTTGTTCCTCTACAAGTACCATAAGTAAGTGTTGATTGTCACGATCAATAGGCTCTTCTCCCAGTTCATTTTCAGCTACATTAGCTTGTTCATCTTCTGTATTATACCAGCAGTCTTTTTTTACATGGCCATATTTTTTGCACACATAGCACTGTGGCACCTTGCTTTTGTCAAGTGTGCTCCTACCTCGGCCCCTACCACGAGACCCCGATCGTCCTCGTCCCCGTCCTCGCGTATTACCTTGATCAGAGAAGATCTGTAGAGCCTGCTCATCCTGTTTTTCAACAGATGTTGTGGTTTTTTCAAGAGTAGTGGTACGACTGTTGATCCGTTCTTCATGAGACTGAAGGATTCCCATGAGCTTCACAGGAGTAACTGAAGCAAGATCAAAGACAATTTCAATAGAAGGGATCACATATCGAACCTTGGGGATAAGCTTCGTAAGATTTTCTCGACGACCTTCTGATCGGTGAGCTCTTCGCCATATGATCGCTGACGACCGACATTATCCATGACGCGAGAGAAGTAATCACCGACAGCCTCGTCATTTTTCATAGAGAGATTTTCGAAGTCTCGTCTCAATCCTTGTAACTTGACAGACTGAACCTGTGTATCACCTTGATACTCAACCCGGAGAATTTCCCATGTTGCTTTGGCGGAGTCAGCAGCAGCAATGCGAGAGAAGAGTTGATCGTGGACTCCTTGTTGGATCATCGCCATAGCGAGAGCATCCTTCTTTTTCGCTTCACGCAAATCACCAGACGTTGTCAAGGCGGTAACTCCCTGATGAACGACATCCCATAGTTCACGGGAACGAAGTATGGTCTTCATACGAAGGTGCCAATGCTCGTATCCTTCACCTCGAAACACCGGAACAACGGGGACAGTAGTGGTTGCATTAGGGTTGGTGGAGTTGGAGTCAGCCATGGAAACGGGTGGATAAAAAGGCAGAATTGATAGAGCCAAGCTCTGATACCAAAACTGTTGGTATTATGGATAAACACAGTGTTCACTATTGAATCAGGAAACTGGTAGCTTTTTATTAATTGTCAAGTGTACGATACAAAGAAGAAACAATCACATATATATAAGAAAAAATACCGGATAAAAAGCAAAAAACCCTAATACCCGGACTAATCAACAAACTCAGCCTAACAGCTCTTATTCAAATAAAAACGTGGATATTAACTACCTAAATAAAAACACACTGATACGACTTATTCAAAAACATCTTGACCAGCTCCCATGCACACGTAAGCAGATAGAATCACACTTCATTATATATTTCCTCTGACATTTTGTCTTAGTTACTTGCTAGTATGGATATCATCATTGAAAAAAAACTTCGGGTGTTGTAAAACTGGCAAGAACATTATCTGGTAAGTTGAAAAACTTTGATTGTATGTGTTTATGTTCATGCTGTTGTCAGGTGACCTATCTTCGTTCGCGTTGCTTGTTTGTACGTTAGTCTTTTCGTGTTTTAATTGATGAGTTGCACATACAAATGGAGATTTTGCGATTTTCATGTTCTTTGCATATGCTACTTAACAGATTTTGCGAACACCTTCATAATTCAAACAAAGGTTTTTCAAATAAACCTTCTATCATTCATTAATCCGTTACTTATTTACATTATCACATTTTATCATTCGTCTTTTTAGAATTAACAAATGGAATTTATTAAATAAATCAAATTGTTAAAATAATTAAAAGATTAGAAACATATATTATATATAGTATAGAGGGTGAAATAATAGAAATTGAAAGATTTAGTTTGAAAACTGACTAGTGGAAACTGGAAAGATATACCACTAACGGAAATGTGTAGTTTTTAAAGTAATTTACCATCAAAGCAATATGCAATTTCAAATTGTACATATCATTATTCTACATTGCTAAACGAGTAATTTCATAACTAAAACATAAAAAGAATTCAAACAAAAACATATTCTTTTGAAAATATGATTCTTAAACATCACTTTGGTCATTTTCACACCGACTGGAGTGTCTGCCTGGCGATTAAGGTATGATTTTCTATAAATCTTGAAACTAATTTTTTTGTATTTTTCTTTGAACACAAGTAATAAAATAAAAAAATGTAATTTTAAAAGTAAAATTACATTTTGATCCATGTATGTGAGACATTAGAGATTTGATCTCTGATTTAAATGCTTTATGGATCCAAAGGTTAACTTCGTTAGTAGCTTCGCTTAAGTGTATTTTCCATCATCACAAGATGGATCATTGCACTCTTTTGTGGTGGTTTAGGTGGTATTGTTGCCAAAAATGTCAGTTTTAGTGGTGGTGGTTATGATGGTCTTGTTGTCGTAAGTGTTAGTTTTGTTAGCAGTGGCGGAGCTTGAACACTCCTGTAGGGGGGCGGGGGCGAGATTAATTTTTTTAGGGGGGTTGAACTCGAGTTTTATATAAAAAATTACACTATCAAGCCAAAAATTTACACTACCGGCAAAAAATTTACACTACCGGCAAAAAAAAGAGGGGGGGCGGCGCCCCCCCCGGTCCCAACTATGCTTCGTCCCTGAGTTTTGGTGGTGGTGGTTTTTGTGGTCATGCTACGGAGGTGTCGGTTTTGATGTTGTGAGTTGTTTCATATTTATGAAGATAATCCGCCGCTTGGTTCATATATTCCCCGAACTTTATTTCTCATCTAGCATTCCATAATTCAAGCACCTGCTATCTTGCCCGGGTCCATCTCTGTTGGTTAAAATAGTGTTTCAGTCAAAGTTCAGGGGCCATTTCTGATTGTTTACGAATGTATAGGGAGTAGTTTCGTAATCTTCTTGTTAATTCTTGTTAGCAGGTAGTTAAGAAGTAGTTAGTATTAAAGGAGATGTGATTTGTATTGCGAATGGTATGAGTTCTTCTTGAATCAAAATAAATCAGTGAACAATCTCTCATAATCATCATCTAAGCTTTAACCTTGATCTTTACCAATTCATTGTATTCGTAATTCGTTTTATAACAATTGGTATAAGAGCTACAACTCAATCGATCGATCATACGGATTTCAAGGAAATTGGAGGAAGATAGTTAAGATGGTCTCGACGAAGTTCGATTTGGAGAAGTTCGACGGTTAGAACGATTTCGGGCTTTGGAGATTGAAGATGAGGGTGCTGCTTGTCCATCAGGGGATCGTCGACGCGCTCACGGTGAATCAAAGCTGCCGGCAACCCTAACAGACAAAGAAAAGAAGGATATGATGGAGAAGGCACATAGTGCGATCATATTGTGTCTAGGAGATCGGGTCTTGAGAGAGGTATCGAAGGAGACAACCGCCGTTGGAGTATGGACGAAGTTAAAGAGCCTATACATGACAAAGTCGCTGGAAAATAGGCTATATCTAAAGAAGAGGTTGTATACGTTTCAGATGAATTTGGGTAAGTCTCTCACACTGATGATTTCAACAAATTAGTTTTGGATTTGGAAAACATTGATGTTTCCCTCGAAGATGAAAATAGGGTAATAATTTTCTTGACCTCACTTCCTTCATCCTATGAACATTTTATGAAAACCTTGATGTATGGAAGGGAAACATTAACCATAGAGGAAGTTATGGCTGCGGTTAATTCAAAGGAATTGAAGAGAAGATCTGATGTGAAAGATGAAGTCACTGAAGGTCTATATGTTAAGGGGAAAACTGATCAAAGGTTTGGTAAGTCAAGAAACCAAGTCAAGACCAAAAAAAGGTGAAGAGAAAGTGTTTTGTGTGTGGGTCAGAGAAACACTTTAAACGAGACTACCCGGAATGAAAGAAACGAAAGTCGGAACCGAGTAGCTCCAGGACGGGTATGAGAGTGCTAATGTTTTGGCTGTGGGTAGTGGTCAAGATAGCTCAAGGTGGTTCTTAGATTCGGGATGTTCGTACCACATGTCACCATCTAAGGAATTCTTTAGTGAATTGAATCTTGAAGATATAGGCACAGTACAACTTGGTGATGATAGGCCATGTGTGATAAAAGGAAATTGGAACCGTGCTGATCAAACTAGACAATGGCACTGAATACGTTCTGGGGCATGTAAGGTATATCCCTGACCTTAAGAGAAACTTGATATCCTTGGGAACATTTGAAAGATTAGTGTAACATCTTGTAATTTTGGGTTAATTTAAGGTTAACTTTGTTAAATTCTTGTATGGGTTAGTTGTGTCATTCATGAGACTTATGGGTTACTTATGCCTTAATTGGCCTTTTAATCATTTAACTTGAAAGATTATTAAGTAACAATAACTAATATAAGGATTTTAATAAATGAAATAATAACAATAAAAATTATAGTAATAATAAACAATAATAATAATAACAATAATAATAATTTATTAAGTTTAGTAAACTTAAAATGGTTGAAACTTAAAAGGAAATAAAGTTTAAGGGGGTTTATTGTTAATTTATAAACTTTAATATAAAGGTTTGGGCATAAAATAATAACAAATTAAACTACAAGGGCCAATTGTAACTTTAAAAGTTACAACCCAACCCCCGCCCACTTTTAAACCCGTGAATCCGGCGAGAGCTCCGGCCATTCTCCGGCCGAGCTCCGGCGGCTTCAAATCACCTGTTTTACTTCGAATCTTAACCCAAAACCGACCCAAATCGTTCCTTTTGTACGTTTCGAACTTAAATGCATGATTTAATTGAGTTAAATCGTCGGTTATTACTCGAATCATCGAGTAACCGAAACCATACATATGCAAAGAGCCGTTCGAACGTTTAAGGCTAATAATAATCGAATTAACTAAACCTAAACGAACGTTTATCTGATACTAATCATTACAACTCTCAATTTCATCTGAATCAAACGCGAGCATAAGCATTCGATCATCATCTCTTTCGCGAACCTACAACCATTCGAACATCATCTTTAGAGCTTAAAAGATCAAAATCAACATAGGGCTTTTCATCATTTAACTTATTCGAAGCTTTCTGTGAAACGAATTTGAGTTTCATCATCGATTGTAACCTGAACGAATCGCAACACAGTCGCGGTTGTTCTTTGAGTGTTCATCATCAATCCGTGCGAAATTCGGGTAATTGAACATACATACATGCTCGATTTCTGTTGGGGAACAAAAGCCCTAACAGTAATTCGATTAACAACTTTGATTTGGGGGTCAATTTGAATCCAATCGAAATTAGGGTTCTTGGATTTGGGAGTGTTCGGTCGATTAAGGATAAAACAAATTGGAACCGGGTTATACCGCGGCTGAGAGACTTGGTTCACCGGTTCACACTCCACATTCCAACTTAGAGGTTCCGGGTTCGAACCCGGGCACCCTCTCATTATTTTTAAAATGGCTTTTTAGCCTTAATTTTATTTTAGAAAAATTCTATTACATATAAAAATGATTTTTACAAACTTCTAAATTTTTTAAAATCAACAAGATATTTTCTAAAAATTTATTCTTATAGAATATTTTAATATTTTATTATAAAATTTATAACTAAGTATTGTTACAAACAAATGGATTTATATAATAATTTGAATTATTAATTATTATTGAGTCTTATGTTTTCTTTGATTAAAGATATATGTTTTGTTGCAACGGTTATTTTCTCCTTTAAAATTTTAAAATACTTCTCTATTGAACCAAATATATAAATAAGGATTTACTAAATTGTTTATAAAACCCCAAAAATCCTAAACTCTTGTTCGCGTTAAAACGTTAATTCTATTATTAACTTAAAAATCTTATAAATACATATACTTTAGGTACATTGTGAAGGGCTACGTTGAAACGACGCTTTTGATTATTTTTCTTATTAATCCTCCAATAAATACTTTTGATCAAGTGAGTATTTCCATACCCCTTTTTGTTTATTTTCACACTTTGGGGTGAAACATGTTATCTTATTACCATTGCACTTGTAAACATCTTTGAGACTTGTAAAATTTATGGCAATTCATCATGCAAAGTTGTGGTTAGTTGAACTTTTTGTGGTTACCATATTATGGCGTTATATGTACAATCATTAACTATTGCTAGCCCAGTGAAGTCATAGATCTATGGGCAAGACAAGCCTGCTTTGGTTGACCCAAGTACACTTAGCTGATCGTATAATCTTGTAAACGTTTGAGACTTGTAAAACTTTGTCGAGGTTTGATTGTTGCATTGTTCATAACATCCCTAATCACCTTTATTCACTAACTTATGACTTGAATTGCCATTTTTGATATAATCTATGTATTTAAAACTATGGAATGCTCACCAACATTATTGTTGACCTTTTATTTTTTAACATGTTTCAGGAAACGCCCAAGTTTGATTTCTACACATTGAAGCTTACACATCTAGGAATGGACCTAGATAAATAAGTGAATTAAAATGACTTGTTATCTTTTATGTTATGTTTTTTTTATTCTTTTGAGAATTAAGCATGTAATGTTACAATTGAATTTTATGATAATTTAGATTTGGGTTATTAATAGCGTTATGTGGTTGTGAACGATCTTAACTCTCACTCCTCAATGTTTCCGCCGTCAAGGTTGGGGTGTGACAATTAGGATATTCTGTGAGCCTGAAGCATGGTAAAGCAAAAGTGGTAAAAGGATCTATGGTGGTTCTTTTAGGAACTAGGAAAAATAATAACATTTACCTATTGGATGGTAATGTTGTTGGTGGGCCAGCCTAAGTGGTTCAAAGGAGTTCTGTTAATGATGCTATGATGTGGCATATGAGGATGGGTCACATAAGTACTCACGGCTTGTTGAATTGAGTAAGTAACAATTGATTAATGGCCTACAAACCTGTGATCCAGGATTTTTTGAGCATTGCATTATTGGCAAGTCTCATAGGGTAAGGTTTGGGAGGTCTTAAAATAAGACAAAAGGCATTTTAGAGTATGTGCATGCAGACTTGTGGGGGCCTGCTAGGACCGTGTCACTCGGGGGTGCACAATATTTTTTGTCAATTGTTGATGACTTTTCAAGGAGAGTGTGGGTGTTTTTATTAAAACACAAAGATGAGACTTTTGTGAGGTTTAAGGAGTGGAAGACCCTTGTAGAGAACCAAACTGGAAAACAGGTGAAGAAGCTTAGAACTGACAATGGACTAGAGTTTTGCAATTCTATGTTCAACCAATACTACAAATGCCATGGTATTGTAAGAAACCTGACAGTTGTAAGTACACCTCAACAAAATGGTCTGGTTGAGAGAATGAACAGAACTCTCTTAAACAAGGTGAGGTGTTTATTGTCCAGTTCAGGGCTACCTAAAAAGTTTTGGGCAGAGGCTTTATCAACTGCAATGTACTTAGTAAATTGGTCACCTTCATCAGCTGTGCAAATGAAGACTCCAATGGAGTTGTGGTCAGGGAGGAAGTCTAATTACAACCACCTGAGGGTGTTTGGGTCAGTGGCTTATGCATATGTGAATCAAGTTAAGCTTGAACCTAGAGCTATGAAGTGTGTGTTCCTGGGGTATCCAGAGGGTGTTAAGGGGTACAGGCTGTTGAGGCTTGATGACTTCAAGGTAGTAATAAGTCGGGATGTTGTGTTTAGAGAGAGTGTAGTTTACAAAGACATTTTGCTTGGTCAAGGTAGATGTGATCACGAGGATAGAGTTCAAATGGAGGTGGAGCTGCCAGGGTGTGTTAGCGGAAATGATGCTCAAGAGAATGGTTTTGAAGCTGGTTCTAGCAGTTCTAACAACTACAGCATTGCTAAAGATCGACGAAGAAGGCAGATTAATGTTCCATCTCGGTATAGAAACTCTGATGATATATCAGCATTTGTTTTCACAGCTGCTGAGCAAGAGGATTGTTGTGAGCCGTTATCTTACCTAGAGGCTATTGAGTCTGGTGATAGTGATAGGTGGAAGAAGGCAATGTAAGAGGAAATTAACTCATTGTATAAAAATGGAACTTGGGTGTTGGTTGATAAACCGGTTGATCAGAAAGTAGTGGATTGTAAGTGGCTGTTCAAGGTGAATGAAGGAATTCAAGGTGAAGAGCCCAGATACAAGGCCGGGTTGGTTGCCAAAGGTTTCACCCAAAAGGCTGGGATAGATTACAATGAAATTTTCTCACCAGTTGTTAAACACACTTCTATAAGAGTTGTGTTGTCTCTAGTGGCAAGTCAAGATCTTGAATTAGAACAACTGCATGTCAAGACTGCATTCTTGCATGGTAGTCTTGATGAAAACATTTATATGAAGCAGCCTCCTGGATTTGAGGAAGCTGGTAAAGAAGATAAGGTGTGTCTACTTAAGAGGTATTTGTATGGTTTAAAACAATCACCTAGACAATGGTATAAACGTTTTGATGAATACATTACTACTCAGGGATTCAATAGAAGTGAGTACGATAGTTGTGTGTATTTTAGGGAGTATTGTCCAGGTGGTTTTGTGTATCTCTTACTTTATGTTGATGATATGCTTGTGGCATGCAAGTGTTCTAGTGAGATTGTAGCTACAAAGAATTTGTTAAAGAAGGAGTTTGACATGAAAGAGTTGGGAGAGGCAAGGAAGATTCTTGGAATGGAAATATGTAGACAACGAGATTTAAAGATATTAAAGTTATCTCAAAATTCCTACTTGAAGAAGTTGCTGTCTAATTTTCATATGAGCCATAGTACACCTGTGGTAACACCTTTAGGATTACATTTTAAGCTGTCAAATCAAGACTCTCCTCAATCAGGTGTTGAGATAAAAAGAATGCAACAAGTTCCCTATGCAAGTGTAGTGGGAAGTTTAATGTACTTAATGGTTTGTACTCGACCTGATATTGGTTATGCTGTTAGTGTAGTGAGTCGGCTTTTAAGTAATCCTGGTAAGTTGCATTGGGAGGCTGTTAAATGGGTGTTGAGGTATTTGAATGGTACAAGGGAGTATGAGCTTGTGTTTGGAAGTGAGAACTCGGATAATGAATGCGTAGTTGGCTATGTGGATGCAGATTATGCTAAAGATCTGGACAAAGGAAGGTCTGTCATTGGTTATGTGTTCAAGGTATTTGGCAGTGTGGTTAGTTGGAAAGCTTCTTTGCAACATGTTGTTGCCTTGTCCACCACGAAGTCTGAATATATTGCTCTCACCGAGGCTGTGAAAGAGGCTCTTTGGCTTAAAGGTTTTGTTTCTGAGCTTGTTGGGAAATTAGATGAGTCTGCAGTGGTGTGGTGTGATAATCAAGGGGCTATTCAGTTGTCAAAGAATGGTGTCTTTCACGAGAGAACTAAACATATCAATGTTAAGTTGCATTTTATTCGAGAGGTTGTCAATTTTGGGCAAGTTGTGATCAAGCAGATTGACAAATCTCTTAATGTCGCTGATATGTTAACTAAATCTTTGCCTGGGTCTAAGTTTTCATATTGCTTAAAGGTTCTTAATCTTTCTTAGTGTTGAGTCTTCTTGATGACTTTGCATTAAGGTGGAGAATGTTGATTAAAATAGTGTTTCAGTCAAAGTTCAGGGGCCATTTCTGATTGTTTATGAATGTATAGGGAGTAGTTTCGTAATCTTCTTGTTAATTCTTGTTAGGAGGTAGTTAAGAAGTAGTTAGTATTAAAGGAGATGTGATTTTTATTGCGAATGGTATGAGTTCTTCTTGAATCAAAATAAATCAGTGAACAATCTCTCATAATCATCATCTAAGCTTTAACCTTGATCTTTACCAATTCATTGTATTCGTAATTCGTTTTATAACAATCTCCTTACTGGTGACGGCATCGGACGTCAACGTTCGTTCCTAGTAAACAAAATCAAGTGGAAATCTATGTTGATTATGTTGGTAGAATTACTTTTTACAACAAATTTGAAAGTTTCGACTGATCAATTACCAATATAGATTATTATTGATCATATATCATATTTTGAATTATTAGAATCCAATTTAGAAACTATTTTCATGTTTCATTAAGAGGATTAAAGTATATAAATTAGTGTGTATAATGTTAAGTAGCGAGCGGGTTTTATTGAGATCGGCTCCTGAGCAGCCAAGACTGAGGTTGGGTCGCGGCGTAAAGAAAACCCGTTAGTGAAGTCCCAGCCTGATTGTATATGAAATGCCCACAAATGGTTCCAGCATACAAACTCAAAATCCCAACACGTTTTAATGGGTTTCAATGTGAATCATTCCACAACCACCTTCAGATCATCACTTTACACAAACAAATCTTCTGTGTTAGGCATTTCATCAAACATCTTACGGACATTTTAAGTACATGAATACATTCCAAAACAACTTCACATGATTGGCAACTTCACCATGATCAATGCCCACAATTCCTATTTTTCACAACTTAAACCTTTTCAAGAACCACGTGTCTCGACCAAAAGTTGTCGATTCGATCATATAGTATGTATCGAAAATAAACCATGACACCTCTGTATCGAAATGATATGAACTCGGGACAACGAAAACAGCAACCATTCATCAATTTGGGCAAATATCACGTTAACTGAACAGCAACGGAATTACCAGCAGCGCATCTTTGCCTTCGAGGTCTTCTTGTTGTCTTACCCCACCCTGTTAAGCTTCTTTCATCCAATCCCACCACTTCAACATTGTGAACCTGCTTAGATGATGGTGGCGGTGGCGGTGGTGATGCGGTGGTGGCAGGAGTTGTCTCAACCACCTTCACCCTCCGCCTACCCCGGTTTCCTAATCGTTTCCCGTTCCTTTTTGTTGATCCTAAATTCCAAGAATGACCTGTAGCTCTCATCAACCCTCCAAATATTTGAAGATCTTCGGTTATCTCATGCCTTGATAAAGAAGTTATACCCGGAAGGACATCCCTTTGGAAATCCCTGCGGGGCCTACCTCTCCTCGCTTGCCCTCTCCGGGGTCTACTACTCGTCAAAATGGGACCCACTTCCTCAGGTGCCTGAAAATCAGGTACCAATGGCGTAGGCATGTAATCTTCCTCTTTAGTCTCCGCTAGTTGTAAGTCAATGTCTCATACTCATCCATTTCACGCGTTGCAGAAACTGGTTTTGTTTCACAAGAATTGATCACCTCGACAAACCATAAAAGTGGATCATCGATGTTGTCATTGTAATTGCCATTATCATTGTCATTGCCTGCTTTAGATATGGGCTCCGTTTGAATTAGCTGACTAGATATCGCAATGATTACTTCCGCTGCAATCTTTTCAAGCTTTGTGCTTTCGAGATGATTTGGTTCTGGTTTAGTTTCTTTGTGTTCATCTTCTTCCGCAATCTCTGAAACAGCAGGTGCTTCTAAATCTATCTCCATTGTTCTCTTCTTCGAGCTTTTAACAGATTCCATTGCTAACAAATCATCATCATCAGTCACACAAGAATTCAAATCAAAATGATTCTTGATATTCTTTATTTCTGCATCTGCTTTGACATCAATCTGCTTTTCTATATCATCATCCCAAGTCACATTAATGTCAATTCCTCTGTGCTCAATTGATGCAGAGGCCGAAACAGCAGATGAATCATCATTTTTCAAACCACAAAACTTCCCAAAAATTGGAAATCCTAACAGCTTTTTATCAGCACCCAAAGAATCATCTTTCTCTTTTGCCAAATCACTTGAATGGTAACCATTTTTACGAATGACCGGTTTAGCTGTAAGCCATGGCAACACCGTCTGGTCACGTTTGCTCGAATTCTCATCTTCATTAGACAAAGTTTGAACAGTATTCAAGTCCATATCTTTGGTAGTGTCTGTTAAATCAACAAAGTTTGAGCCTTTAAAGATCTTTCGAGACCCATCATCAAGCTTATTGTTTCGATAACCAAAACCAACTGAATGCAATCTTGCAGGAAGTTCTTTTGACCCAGATGATGACCCGTTGTAAAACCCATTGCCATTTCTATGCCACTTATCCCTAAAAACCTCATGGCTCTTAGGAGATGATAAAACCGATGTGTGTTTTTGAAATGTGGTTAACTTGTGAGTCAAGCTATCAGCTGACTTTACCCAAGATGAAGACATGGAATTCCCTGCATCTGAGGTACTAGCAAATGGGTATGCACTAGAAGCTTTAAAGAGCAAAGGGGTTTGATTAAAATGTGAATGATCTTGAATTTTTGAAGAAAATTCTGAATAAATTCCACGATGTTGAAATTCTTTGCTATGCAAATGCTGCATTGCATTAGAAGGTGTCCGCAACTTACTGTTTTCAATAAACTGAGACGGGTAGTTCGTGTTACCTCTGCTATTCCCTGTTCAAAATGCAGGTATGTTGTTTAGTTCAACACAAGCATATACGAGTATGAACATTAACGGTGCAAATGGGTGGTTTGATAACGGGTCAAACAGGCAATTTTAAGGGTGACTGAAAGCGGAAACTGGTTGGTTGGGTTAGACTAACCCGCAAAGACAATTTTTGAATATTTTAAATAAATAATGTGCTAAATACAATTACAAACTTAATTATGAATATAATCTATCATTCTATCAAGTAAAATATTTAGGGGGCTTTTATGCATTTCAATACTCTTCAGATGACTTTGAACCCTTTGACCCGTTTCCTTTTAGGCAACTCCTTTCATTAAACCCATTTGGCTTGTTAGAAATAAATCATAAACCAAATGTACCCATTTTTTGTATGTGGGTCAAAATTTGCCACCTCTACTGATTAATATACTTTGCTTCTTAACGTTAATTCAAATTAAACATCGAGATTTTAAGTTCAATTTTGGTATCAGTTGGTACTACTTATTTGCTTTAGCATTCCCTCTACTAGTTCTATTAGAGGTTACATACTTTTTGTTTTCAAAATGTGGAAGCTTGATAGATAACTTAGGTGTTTTGGGAGTGGCAAAAAATACAAAATACTCAAAAATAAATACTTTAAAGAGAAGGAATCACCTGGTAGCTGTAGACAAGACGGAAAACTGTCTCGTCTATTGCTTTGACCCTCGAATGGTAAATTGCTGAGTCTCTCTGGTTTAGAAGAGGGACCAAGAAAGTCAACATCTTGACAGTAAGGTTCATTAAGGTCAGCCAGCCCGTTAGTCCGCAGAGAGTATTGATTAGATGCAGTATTTGTGTAACCATTTTTCTTCCCGCCATCATCAAGAAACTTTTTTACTCCATTTTTAGTTACAAATCCATTTTCTTTAGCAGGGTAGCTCGAAATTTCAGAAGTCTGGTTGTCTAGAGTATTTTCACCTTCTTCGGGTTCAATGTACTCATGACCTGGAAGTTGAAGATCAAATAACTTTTTCCTAACTTTTGAAGGTCTACATTCCACTATCTCACAATCCTTTGAACCATTCCCTTTTGAACTTAATGGAGAATGACATATCTCTGCTCCAAATATGGACGGTCTAGATGTAGTGTTACCCAATGGGAAGCTAGGATTCTGCCACCTATTAGCGCCTTCATAAGGTATTTGAGAGGGCATGCGGCTTGAAGAAGATGATGTATCGATGGAAATCGGATATTTATTAAACTCCTTCCTTTTAACTTCTTCCATCATGTCTCTTTGTTTTCTATAAAGACGGTGGAGTTCATAAACCTAGTATGACAACATAAAATCAAACAAGGGGTGTTTAGCATTGTGTTTGGAATTGCCTATGTGATATGGAATAATCAGATAAACGTGCATAACCATATGGGCTTCGATGTTTCGTAGCGGTGATAATTAAATAATCAGTTATTATTTGAGTGTTTGGCAAATTTTAGACATTAAGTACTAACACGTAAAATGACCCCTAAACATTTAGATATTGGTCACTTTTGTTGCAGCTACTCCTAGGCTAATTATTTGGGCCCTATATAATCAAAGTCAGTTTCCAACATGCAAACGCAATAATCAAATAACCACTTCCAAAATGCAATTTCAAACACCACCTAACGACAAAGATTTTTTGGTCGTATATGAACCTTCAACCGAGGAAAAAAGGTAAGAAGAAAGTGTAAAGAGTACCTGCTTCTTGAAGACGGCTTCGTGTTGTAGCATTTTTTGTTTTAGTTCGTCTTTATCATGACCAACATATGCATCCGTGACCGTTCTTGGAGTAAATCCATCATAATAATGGCCGTTAGTCAAGGTGTTAAAGAGATGCCAGCTGCTACTATTGGAATCTTCATCAACATTTCTCATGGAGTGATATCCTGGGAAAAAATTCTTGTAGTGTACTTCTGTTCCCATTCCTGTTAATCAATAAGTAATTCGTTCATAATAAAAATGTTAATGTTGCTAAGAAGATTAAATAACAACATTGGATCATGTTCTTCGATAAGATAAACATAGTTAATGAAGCTATCTAATGTCATTTAGATATAAAAAAAGTGCTACTCAACAATGGTCAAAAATCCGAGGTAAAATTGAAACCAAGTTACACAATCCCTTATAAAGAACAACGAAAACTATGTTTTAGGTACAATTCTTCGTGTTATAAATATTAAATGAAGCTTCAAGTAACATGAAGAGGTTGCTTCAAAACAGATTATATTTAGAGAAAATCACAATACTAGTCATTTTTGCAGATGTGATCCGCCTCTACAGAAATGACAGAAACTTAGAACTCATATAACAAGGAACAACATAACACCATGGCCACGTATCCACTTTAACTCGCGTGTCTGTATAAAACATACATTCGTGTATCACCTTCTTTCGCATATAGTTAATAAAACATACATTCTGCTAATGACAACGCGAGTCTGATTCGCGTATCATCTCTCTTCACATTAAGTATGCCTATGTTCAAAATATCTATAACTACAAAGACACAATTTAGCATATCAAGCACCCTAAACCATAAGTAAAGCTCTAAAATTTTCCCCCTTTTGCAATTATTGAGAATCTAAACAAGATAATAAACAAACAAAGAACAGATCCCACAAAGAATTATTGCTTTTGGTTAGGTAGAACTGCAGCAATTACCTATCTCAAGTATATAAATTCAACCAAAGTTAGTAAAAGTTATTAACTTCCCAAATCAAAACACTTATTAGAAATTAAGAACCCTAAGGTAATACTCCCAATGGATGATTTAGTCAAACTTATTAAAATCCGAAATCAAAAAACTTATCAGAAATTTAAAACCCTAAAAAAAAATCTTCCCATGGGATAATTAAAGTCCACTTATTTTATTTTTTATAAAAATCAACCCTTGTACTTTATGAAATCCGAATAATAACATTGATAAATTAAGCATCTTTTTTTGTAAATTGTTAACATTTTTTCTGCACCCCAAATTAATCAACCTTTAATTCTCTAAATTGAAACAAAAAAATTAAACTGATTACAGTGATTCAGTGAAACCCCAAACCCTCAATGAATCAAAAATGAGAAATTGAAGTAAATTTACCTTAGGAAGACATCGTTTTGAGCCCTGTTCTTGATGAAACTAGAATTGATTGTACAATTGAACTACCTTCTTGCAGTACCCATGAACTTAAGAACCTTGAAATTGCAGCAAGTTTCAAAAATGGTAAAAAAATAAAAAATAAATAAAAAAAGAGTGTTGACGTAGTGATTGCTAATTGATTGTAATAATGGTGTGAAGATATAGCAACACCACAGAAGGAGGTTGGATGATCACTTGATGTTTATGAGAAAAACAATGAAGATTTTCGATCTGCTGGGCCACTGTAAAGGAAGATGTGTGTTTTTAGAGAGAGAATAAATGTGTGTTTTTAGAGAGAAAGTTGAGTTTTATTTAGGAGAGAGAGATCCTAGGTAAGAAATTTGCATACTTGTACTTATAATCTTTGATAACACACTAATATCATGTCAATTTTCCAAGCTAGTTGATAATTTTGACTAATATCGATTAACGTCAGGCTAGTCCACTTGATAACGATATTGTTTCTTTTAAAGAGGTTTTGTGTTCAAATCCAGATAAAATGTAATTTAAAGTTGTATTTATTAGCTGGTTAAAAAAATAATGATTTTGTTTAGAATAGTTTTCAGTTACTGTGATGCGAGTTTTGATCACCCTTGTCTTATATTTGTTGTTGTCTATTACTTGTTATTCATAGAATACACATGGATGTAGAGTATACTTGTTTGTAATCTTATATGGTAAACATTACTCGTAATAGATATCATTCATAACATGATCATAAACTCGTCTTAAAAATCAAATTGAAATAATAAACTATTCAGATGCATTTATAAATATTCTATAATTTTAATTAGGAGTTGCGAACGAACCTAACATAATAAATTCCTGAACTGTTTTGTGAAAAATGCATTTATGTTTGTTAGTTTAATAAATGAATAAACATAAGCAAGAAATTATGTCGGTTAATTTTGTTCGTTCAATTATGTATATGAATGTTCAATTGCATTCGTTCATTTATGTTCGTTTATTTATATTTGTTCGTTAAAGGTTTTTTAGGATAATTATATTTAAGGATAATATGATTAGTATGTATAACTTGTGCTATTATTTTAGGATAATTATACTTATGATTATTATGTTAAGTTTTTAACTTCATTATATTTAAGTGATTAGTATGTATAACTTGTGTAACATGCGTGAACAAGTTGAAACATGAAGGAGGCTTCGATTCTGTTTGGTTTAATTCATCAACAAATCTAATTATAATATATTTAAGTTTTAACATTATTTATCATATTGTAATAATTATATAATATATTAATCTATTCGGTAACAATGCGTATAAATAGATTCATGTAGTTAGGGTATTACCTAACATCATACTTATCTTAAACCAGTAAAATTTTTAATAAGAAGCAAAAGTTGAGAATTTATACGTATTTATAAGCATTCTTATATTTTTACTTTTAGTAATTATTTATAACTAGATTAATTTTACTAATTATTTTATGTTTAAGTAAATATACAAAACAGAATACTTTATTTATCTAACAGTGAAGTTTACCAAATTTAATAATAATTTAATTAAAAAATTGCATAACTATGACTAATGATTAATCTTGTTATTCCATTAAAGTTAATATATTAGTGTAAATGTCTGTTATGTATATATTAGAAATTTTTGTAATCAATGGTATTAATTAAAAGGCAAATTGAAAATATTTATAATATATTTAGAAAGAGGGTAACATATTGTCACTTGCTTTGACCAAATTAACCCCCTGTTACTCAATTATATCAATAATATTAATTTGATTGATTTAATTTCTTTTAAATAAATACTTATATGTTCATGTCGCACCTCATATACGTTTGTATCTTGTTTACATCATATATGACCTTGTAAATGTTGGTATTCATCCTGGTATATGTATGCCTTTAAGATTTGAAAATGTAAAATGACAAATGTAACAAAAATGTATATTTGGATATAGGTGGGTAATACATTTAATTTATCTTCCGTCGAATTGTAAGGATTTCACCTCACTCTCGACATTTATCCCTTAAACTCCATTATGAATGCATTAAAAATGGACATGGATATGTATTTGTTAGAAATATTTTCTTTGGACCCGAACTAGGTTTGACCCACCCCAAAACCATTTTTCGTAACTGCTTATTAGCCATATGACAGTTAATTAACCCTTTAAATTGTAGATTGAAAGGATTTACTTACTTATCCATTTTTGTTGGAATCATTAACTCTATTTTATCATCCCGTTTAAATTGACTATAGTAAGATTGCAAACATAATTAAGATTTATGTTGTGAATTAAAAAATATATTTCTAGTGACAATCATCTTCAAAACTGATGAAATAAACATCATCTAAATTCTAATGCGTTCCCGTATCATAATCTGGTTAAGTTCCAATGTTGTAAAATAATCAATTGGTTGTGAAACAAAGTCAACATATGTCACCAAGTTAAGCTTTTCAAGACTATTCGTTAGTAACGGAGTTATAAAATTTCTGCCATCCAAGAAAACTACATGTAGAACATCATGAAAATTAAATATTATGCATGATATATTTGCTCTAAATTATTACGTGGTCCCTGAAGATGTACCAGTAGTCACTATCATGGGGAAATGTGTAAACCTTTAAGATTTGGTTAAATTGATGTTTATTGGGGACCTACATGCAAATTGATTGCTCACCTAAGTATTTAAATACAAAGTGTCACTCTTTAATTTAATTCAAGATCGACGAGGACAACAACGATGCCATATTTTAAGCAGTTAAGAATATATAGAATATAAAATTTATATATTTTTCTAGTGTTTTTAAAAGATATAATTATAATATGCAGAAAATTAATTTTTTTCTCAACGGGTCTAATTAAACACACATCTCGTCGTTTAAATAAGAGGGACAAACACTTGATAAAAGGTGCTTTCTCCCTCTTCTCTCCAAGAGAGGAAACTCCTTTCCCCAAGTTACAAAAAGAATTCTTGACACCTTGTATGTAAATTTCAGGTTTGAATCATGTTTTTTTATTATTATTTTTTTCATAACCTTTTGAAAGTTATTATCCATAGCAAATTACACTTTTTTATTTATATTGCTTTATCAAGGTATTAATGAGTTCCTATAAGTTCTTCGGTAATAAATTCTCATGATATATAAAAACAATCATTCTTCTTTACTATGCTCCCTGCTCTCTTATATGTGTGTGTATACATTGTATCCATATCTACTTAGTTGTTTGTTACCGTAAATATTCAAGGGTGGATTTATATACAGCCCAGGGGTAGCCCGAGCTACCCTTAAACTTCCGTTTTAAAGTGCAAAACTTTTTCTTTTTATGGTTGTATGTATCAGGATGCCCCTGAGAGAAAAATCGGATATCCATCAAATTTAAAAAGCTTAAATTAATATAAGATTAAAAGCCCAACCCTAAAAAGAAGTTTATACAACCTCTAATAAATTTTCAGACCAACCCAATTATTATGAAACGACTTTAAAACAGAAGTAACAAATATGAAACAGTTAGTTTGGATAACTAAATCATTTATCTTATTAATTGATTATTTGATAGATAATGATTAGCTAGATTATTGATTAGTAGATTGCTAGATTACAATATTTTTAATTTATTTAGTTGAACTTGATTTCAATGTTATCATGACTTTTAAATAGGAGTGTATACAAGTCGTGCAGAGTCTGAGATTGTTTTACATAAGAAAGCTTGATCTTGTTCCCGAGCTTGTGTAGAATGTTAATTGTAAGGCTCAAGCTCGTCTCGTGTAAATGTTTAATTTTAATACTCGTGAAGTTTTTTTATTTTGGATTTTTTCAAACTCAAACTCGACTTAAAATCCCTTAATTTATAATTTAATTATTTTTATCGTAGTTTTTTATATAATAACAATCACCTATATAAATATATATAACATATTAAGTAAAAGTTATATAAAAAAGTTCATTTCGAAAGGGCCTAATACGTGAAGCTTTGACTAGAGCTTGTTTATTAAATGGTAAATAGTATAACCTCGATATTGTTTAAGCTCGAATCAATTAAGATTTTGACGAGCCCGCCCAAGTAATTCACGACTTCACTTGTCTCATTTACACCTCTAGTGTTGAATATTATTTATTTTTATGTTAGTTTTTTTGTCTTCTTGTTGTGCGATCCGGACCCAAATCAGACCGTGTCAAAAAGATTTAATAATTAGCATTAAAGGACCGACCTTTAAAACTTTTCCAACCCCAATGTAAAAAAAATTCGGGTACACCACTTAAGATGAAACTTTATTCTAACCAAGTTATTACTTGCAAAAAGAAATCATTATTGAATGAATGTATCGTAAATATATTATTATTAAATAAATATACCACAAAATATTTTTTTGGATACCCCTAATTTTTTGGGCTAAATCCGCCGGTGTACACATCTGACTTTGATATATATAAAGTGTTATTGAGACTTTGGTCTCGTGTCATATTCTAACCAGTTCATTTATGCATTTCAATTATATATGAACTTAGATATAGTTCGAAAAAGCTAAAACCTAGACATTGATTAACCTATAACAAAGCTTGAGAATGATCGTATATTAGCAACATACTCATTACCCAACACATATAATAAGTGCATACACATACAAATTCACATATCTCTATAAGTAAGGTGGTCATATAGATGCTTGATGTATGATTATCGTACGTGTCTTTTGTTGTTGTCTACGATTTACAACTTTGTTATAAAGGTAAATATCGTGCTACTATATATGAAGTGGATCAAGGTTTTATAAGGTATTATACGGGGATGATACAACTTTGAACTAAAAAGATAAATGTCGTTGCTTTGACATTCTCTTGAATCAAACACCATCTCCTGTTAGTTACAAAGTGACATGAAAACCCATGATAGTTATATATTTGTAACAGGCGAACAAATACTCTTTCCTATGCACTTACTCGATCTATCTCTAAAATCAGCATATCTACATTTTGTAAGATTTGAACTCGCAATCTAAGTACACCGTCATACAATTATTATTGGGTCTACAACCATGATGTCCTATTGTGGACACTTGTGATAGTCGTATACTACGTATGTCTTAAAATTAATATTCACAATAAAATAAAATAATTTCAAATATGTAAATTTAATGTATTTTTTTATCAATCGAATATCATTTTACAATTTACCAATTTAAGATATCACTAAACTACAATATTTATTAAATGTAAAAAGGCTATGACGAAAGAACACCATCTAGTCTCTTTCTAGTTAAGATGTCATTAAACTAATATCTATTTTAAGACATGAACTTTAAATGGCAAACTTCATTTCAATAATAAAACGAGGGCTGCAATTACAAGAAACTACAACAGCCCAGCAACCCCATCTCATATAGTTTCATCAAAAGAAATCAATGACCAGAAATTGAACTCCGAAGAGAAAAAAAAATTGTAACTAAATCGTAAAACAGTTCGAGTCCTCCCATCTAGTAATGTTCTTCATTGAATATTTGTTTTTAATCCACAAGAAGCTTAACGATTTTATCTCCTTTAATAATCTAATTATACAAAGGTTTTTTTCACTTTAAAAACTCCATTACTTCACAAGAAGCTTAACGGTTTTATCACCTCTAATACTATCCCTGATGTTGTAGCATTATAAACTGTATTGTTACTTTTACTCCCGTCAGGATAAATCTGGCATCTTCCCTTGTTTTCACCTATATATATAGGATATTTTAAGAAGTGAATGTCTTTCTTAGTAGCGGGATTCGGGGAAAGAATAGGTAAGATGAAAACATGACTTTTTTTTTTATCACTTTAAACACTTCTTCATTTCAAACCTTTCATATACACCATAACCATGAACTTAATATTATTTATAAGTTACAATAATAATACATAGAATAGTCTTGGGACCAATATATAAAGTTATGATGTCACAGAAATATTTATTGAATTAATCCAGAAAAGTTCTGCAATATAATAAGAAAGAGAAATAAAATAATTTAGCACCATCGACAAAGTCAATAAGGTCGATTGCATTAAAGAATAGTAAATGATTTCTCAAAAATAAATAATTTATTTGTGTTTATCAATGCAAAACCATTTGAACAACTGCTTCAAGTTTTATATCATTTACTTGTTTTTAGGTCATAAAATAATATATGTTTATAAAGAATATTAAACTATGATCATAATTCACGTGTTCAAATGTATTTTAAGTTGCGCCTAAATGATTTTGTTGTATCACATTTACCATCATTTTAGATCATGTGTTCTTATGTGTTCATAGCATTGTGATATATCAAAATTGTTTTAATTTGAGCCGGTTGGTTATGACGCTGATCGGTTAAGACTATAAACCTAATCAATGGTCGAACAAGTTTTTTAATCTTTTCTATTTTTTTCCTAAAATCTTATATATTTACTTATATGTCAGCTACTTCTTTTACTTATATGTCAGCTACTTCTAACAACATTTATTGTTTACTCATGTTTATAATTTATTAAAATGACAAATGCACGTAAAAAGATAAGTAGTTTCATATATTATTTAAGTTTTACCTATGAAAATATACATGTATAATTTAAATTATTTACAACACTATTTTATTTTTTATATATATTCGACTAGTTTTTTAGCGAATCAGCATAACAATCGGTTTTCTATATATGAAAATATTGCTATGAACAAGAGTTGTATTAACTATAGTTAGGTTAGGTTAATTGTCTTTTTAACCTTTTCTCAAACCAGTAATGCTTTGAAAGATGCCAAATCTTTTAGGGCCAAACCTTGTTATTTGTGTTTTATGAGTTTATTCTACTTTAGGACATTAGAGTCAAAGGTTCTATGAAAATCTCAATTAAGAATCATTCACTTTCATATCTTTCATACTCCATTGTACAAATTGTTATGCAGGAAGTACCAGCAAAAAAGTTGCTTTGGATTCTTTGATCACACTTTTTTCTCATCAAATATACAAGCTTTTCTTTTTATTAATAAAACTGAAATACGTCCTTAGACATAATAAATGTCTGCTTTGTTTATAGTCAAAACGTAACTTATGTATTAAACGATTATATATTAAAATCTCTTAAAAATAACTTTTAACTCTCAATATTACATATAAAGTTAAATTTAATGCATGTTAACCAACGTATACACATAGTCTCTATCTACAAGTATTCAAGTCTGTTTTTAAAATCAATACACCTTTATTTTACAGAATTTAATGCCACGATGATTTCATAGGAGAGTGCATGCTTTTGCCACCACAATGTCTCTAGGATATATATATATATATATATATATATATATGTATATATATATATGTATATATA
>CM046452.1:89952562-90010062 GCA_025506515.1 Flaveria trinervia | reverse complement strand
AAAAAACAAGGAATTCAATAAACCAAGGTATGAAGCTTTAAACATGTTAACGTATCATGTTGTGTTCTCGAGTATGCACGAATATACCAAAAAAGGTGATATGTAATTTAAGTAGATAACGGAAGTGTGTCTCTATGACCATTAATATGTACTAGTTGGACTTCAGGTGTGTCTCTATGATGCAAGCAAATGTTTTGTAAAATATAGTGGGTTATATAGTTAGTTATTATTATTGTTGCATGTAACTATCTTGCACATAGAGGAATGCTTTAGCATGTGATATTTAGGTAACAGATTGATATAACATCTAGACAACAACTAGCTAGAGTCTAAGTACACTTATTATTTCTTAATGCTTAGATAATATTGTCTCATATATTGGCCGGTGGTACATATAGATATTAAACGATTTTGCTTAATAGTTTTTGGAATTGCTATTTTATGATGTTAGCATTTTCACAAGTACAATATTTATTTTGTATTGCTTTAAATTTTCATTATATTGTTTATCAACAGCATATTTGAATTTAGAACTCGCGTTACTATTAGGTATATATAGTTGACATGGTTACTAGAAAGTATGGAAATATAAATTTACCATGATTTATAATAGGTTTATGAAAATGTTGAAATAAAATAGTGGCCATGATGTGGTGACCCATTGGACTGGTTGGTTCAGTTATGTGAACATTGGAGACCCAAGTCCAAATACAATTATCTCTATTTATAAAAATAAAATAAAAAAGGTTGGTTTAGTCATTTAGAGTTTTAGACCCATAACCAGGTTAAAAGGCTTGGAGAAGGTGACATTCATGTATTTATATTCTTTTTTTTGGTAGTGAACTAATTCGTACCTTAAACTATTTCATTAAAAAATTAATGATAAACTACATTTAAATTTGTTGAAAAACAAAAAAACTCTAGTAATTGATTGTTAACTATTAAAGAATTTTACGTTAAAGTTTGAAACTAGGGTATTTTCTCATTTGCTTTGTTATATAGAATACTGACCAACCAAATCCTACACCATTGTCATCATAATATGCGAAGAATTAGTAATTGGTACACACTTATAAACTTGTATCCTTTTGTTATAATCAAAAGTCATCTTTAATGTTTAATCCAGTGGCGGAGCTTAACCGTCTTTATAAGGGGGACGGGGGCGAAATGATTTTTTTTCAGGGGGGCGAACTCGATGTTTATATAAAAATTTACACTGCCGGGCAAAAAATTTACACTATCGGACTAAAATTTAACACTACGGACGAAAAAATAAGGGGTGGGGGCGGTGGCCCCCCGGTCCCTTAAAAGCTTCGCCTCTGGTTTAATCAATTATTAAAAATCAATACAAACATATACTTATATTAACAACACCAATAAATTTAAAAATAAAATCATATTCTGCATCCTACAAGAAAAAACCCAAAAAATCATAACCTTTTGGCTATAAAGTGCATTACTAATTATCATTAGAATTTCTTATTGGATGCTCATAAATATGTATTAAGTTAAATTCTAAACAAATATATCAAACAAAACATACACAAAAGTATCATACCCAACAAAGGTATCCTTAGGAGAGAGATTAGTTAGCATTTTGCAAAAGTTTACTTGAAGGAGTTATATACAACATAATGGATTCCTTAGGGGGGTATTATGGATATATAGAAAACTGTGGGGTCTCACTCTCACATGTCGTACGAAATCGAGCCGTTAAAAAAAAAGACTTCGATTCGCATGTCTAATTCCCGGGTCCGCGAATCTCGGATGGGTAACAACCGGATAGACTTTTCCAAATAAACCCTTCAGTTCGTTGATAAATTACAGGAATGCCATTTAGGTTCTAAGTACACTTTACAACAAGTGGGCCACCACAGACATGATGTCGTCACATGATGTCTCTTGTGTACATCATATATCTGACCGGCGTATTTTCAGGAGCATTTTTTTTTCTTTTATATTTCGATTGAATATAACAAGAATTACATATATTTGTAGTTTGTTATATATTTTTCAGAAGATTTATTTTCACAGTTATGAAACAATTTTTTTTGGAAGGGAGTTATGAAACAATCTTAGTAAACAATCTGCTTTTACGTATTTTATGTTAGTTTATCGTTGTAAGATGGAATTCATAATTTTTATGATATCTTTAAGAAAATCATTTAAAGATAAAGTATATACATAGAAAAGATAATCGATAATTTTTTTCTATATATATATAAAAGAAAGTAGATTTTTGGTGAACCAGTTTCACGTATCTAAGTATCTAAGTTGTAGAGGTAACAATTTGTAGTGGCGTCTTTACAATACAAACAATTAAAACAACTGTTTTAAACCCTAAATTGAAAAAAAATACTTACATTCTAAACTGAATATATATGTGATAATACAATTAATATATGTCTTTTAAAAGATAAATGAAAATGATAACAAATTAATTTAAAATTTTATCGAGGTCAACTTACAAAATTTGATTTATTGAGATCGACTTACGAAATTTGGTTCATCAAAAGTTTATTGATCACTATTGCCAGTTTTTTAGGTCCGTTAATTTTAAATTATCTTTTGTAAACTAATCACTTAATGTATCTATACTCAATCGCTTTAATCCGCTACTATTCATTTGTTAATTTAATCTATTGTTATCTATTTTGATAAATTTATATTTGCAATTGATTTTTATTTTTTACTTTAATCTATTGTTGGTTGTTTATCATTTATTTGTATGTTCTTTTATAATTGATTTTGTTTCAGTTTATTAAGTTAGTTTATGTCTGAAGTTCTTTTTTGCTAAATATATGTGGGAGGCCTCAAAATTTTACTTTGCTTTAAACCTCCAGAAATGTTAAGCCGACAACTTGTTTGGTGTAAATGAACTGAGAGTATAGACTTCGGTAAATGTTTGTGAATTGTTTGGTAGTGATTTCATTTAACAATTTTCTTGTTCATTTAATTAAATGGAAAACCGCAAACAATCGGTTTTGGATTCATTTACATTCGTTTATCTATGTTTATTTGTGTTAATTTATATTATTCACTTAGGGAGCGTTTGGTTGGAAGAATAAAATGGAATGGAATGTAATGTAATTGAGAAACAAGTATAATTTTCAAGTAAAATTATGTTTGAGTGGGTAATGAAATATAAAACTCAAAGGAATGTTTCATCTCAATTCTCTTGGTTGTGGGATTTCAAATTCCCTCTTTAGGTGGAAGGATTTTGAAATCCTACAACCAAGGGAATTGAGGTTAAATATTTCCTTAGTTTTTACATTTCATTACTCACACAAACTTAAATTTACTTAAAAATTATACTAGTTTCTCAATGTCACACCCCAACCTTGACGGCGGAAACGTCGAGATGTGAGGGTTAAGATTGTTCACAACCACATAACGCTATAATTAAATGTAAATATTAAAATTAAAAGTTTCAAAAGGCATAACAAACATAAGTTTCCAACATGAAATAATTTCCAAACAAAACAAAACGTTACATAAACATTTTATTTATTAAACTAGGTCCAAGTCCTAGTTTTATTGCAAGCTTCAAAAGTCCACTTTAAACTTGGGGATTTCCTGAAACATGATAAAAATAAAAGGTCAACTATAAATAGTTGGTAAGTCTCCAAGGTTTTCATACATAATAAGATAAAGTTATAAGTAGCAATTCATGTCATAGGTTATAAGTTAGTAAGGTTATAGAACACATATCGTTACAATCAAACCTCGACTTGATTACAAGTATATAAGATTGGCTGAGTGTATTTGGTTCCCATGATGAACAAGCATACGTCATCAGGAGCCAGCAATACCTCAGCTTTAGCACCAAATAAACTTGTCAGGCCCAAAGATCTAAGACGTCGCCAGGCTAGCAATAGTTAATGATTGTAAACAAACTATGTATCTCATATAAACACTTACAACACACAAATAACCATGACAAAATCATAAGATGAATTGCAAGTGCTTTACAAATCTCAAACGTTTATAAGTGTACAATGTATAAGTATCATGTTTCACCCCAAAATAGTATGAAATAAAGTAAAACGGGGCAATGAAAACTCACATGTCGAATAAGTATATAATGAAAATCAATAAAAATAATATATGTCGTTTCAAGATAAAACGTCACAATGCGCCTAAATATAAATATTACAAGATTTAGGTTAATAATAAGATTAATGAGTTAACATGAACTAGGGTATTAGAATTTTGGGGATTTTTATAAAGTTAATAAATTCTTATAAAAATACCATTTATGAAATTTATAAAACTTATTTTTAAGGAAATTGATCCTTTATGAATAACTTGTGATTTTATTTATAAAGTTATATTTAAATGCTATAATTATCATGATAAATCCTTAAACATAAGGTCTAATATCAATTTAATATCTTTAAAGATTATATAACAATCTAATTTTTATAAAAATGTTTAATTATTACATTTGTAAATAATTTTATATTAAAATATTAAAATTTTTTACAAGAATAAATTTTTAAGAAATATTTAATTGACTTTAAAAATATTTGGGGTTTATAAAAGTCATTTTTATAATTACTATAAATTTTCTATAATTAATTTAAGGCCAAAAAGGCTTTAAAAAAATTACATGAGAGTGCCCGGGTTCGAACCCGGGACCTCATGGATGCGGGGAACAAGACTTAAACAATGAACCAAGGCTCTCAGTCGCGGTTATTGTTGGTTTCGATTTTCTATAAACCCAATTTAAGAGATTCCCCCCATTCTCAAGAACCCTAGAACTATCCTGGATCAAATTAACCATCAATTCGATAATGATTACAAGATTAAACATGGGGCTTTGATTCCCCACGTATTTTCGAGTATGTACATAAGTTAAATTACCCGGATTGAAGATTAGATTGATAAGAACGGGTTAGAAACAAGCCGCGACCACGTAGAGCTCGATTGTTGGTCAAATGATGATCATAATCCGATTAACTTCGTGTGGAGCTTCACAGAACGTACACGAATCAAATCCCTCAATCAATTCCAGGTTTCGAAGTCCCGAAAGTAGTGTTCGAGTGCGTAGCAGGTCGCGATAAAAGGGGTAATCGAACAAGGTGAATCTGTGGGTTTCAGGTGTAATTGGAATTGCTAATAGCTTTAAACTAGTTAAACGTTCGATTATGGTTCATTTAATTTGGTTATTATGCGGGTTTAATTAACGAATGGTTCACGCATGATGATCGACGGTTACTTGAGCTCGAACGCCCTTGTAACCGTCGCTAACTCCAATTTAAGGGTAGCAAATGATTCGAATCATCTTCACGAAACGGTTGGGAACGGTTTTGGTCCGATTTTTAGTGTTTTATGCGCGTTTAGGATGTCACCGGAGTTTGGCCGGAGTTGGTCGTGGATTTGGCCGGAAATGCGGGCAAGAAAAAGGGGGGTGGGGTTTGGGTTTTGATTAATTACAACTTTAGTCCCTGTGGTTTTTACTTTATTATTTTATGCCCAAAACATCTAGATTAAGTTTCTAAAATGATAATCTAACCCCCTAGATTAATTAATTTAAGTTTAATTCATTTTAAGTTATTATTATTATCATTAGTATTATTATTATTATTATTATTATTATTATTATTATTATTATTATTATTATTATTATTATTATTATAATTGTTATTATTGTTTAAATAACTTAGAAACTTTAAATTAAACAAGGAATTATACATAAATAGCCCACCAACTTACATAAATAGCATAAATAGGTCTTATAAGAATTAACAAAAATTAACTTTCAATTAACAAAAATACGAGATGTTACACTCAATTCCATTCCATTTCATTCCATTCTTCCAACCAAACGCTCACTTAGGCTCATCTATATATTTATACTACCTTTAGTAAACCTATGTATTACACAGATTAAATAAAAAAATATTAAATAAGATATGACTGAAATGTTTCTTATAATAAATAAAATAAAATTTTTATTTTCAGAAAAATGTTTTAAAAAATGTCATACTTTCTTTTTTCTTATAACTCTCGATAATGATATTTTGTTTATAAAAGTTTTACTTTTTAAAACACCAAATATAAATTATTTTGTATTTTATAAAAGTTTGATGTTCTAAAAAGTTTCAAATTTTATAAACGATTACTTCGATAGAAACAACTTTAGTAAAAATATATTTTACTTAATTTAATAAAAACTATTTGAATCTAAAAATAAATAATATTACTAGTAATTAATATGATTATTAAATAGTAAAGAGAGATAGGAAAAATTGTTGAGGATTAATATGATATTGACATGTGTTTTTCTTATAAATCTTTTTATTTGAGTAGTAAAATAAATGTGTTTACTGGTTATTAACAATGCTTATTGACCACATCATATCCCTTCGCTTATGTTTGTTTTTAAAGATTGTATTTGACTTGATTTTGAATCATGTAATGGTTTTTCAACTTTCATATTTACATTGATGGGAAATCGTTTGTGTGTGTTTCACTTATATACGACTAGGTTGGTATCCCGTATATTATACGGGTTGAATAAATAAAATTGTAAATAATTAGTAATAAAAATTTATGAATTATAAAGCCATGTTTAAATATATAATATGATTATAATTGCACATCAATAGCTATTTCAAGTAAATAAACAATAGATATATTATTGATATATATATATATATAAATAGATAGTCTAGAAACTTATTTATTAAACAGATTATAGTTAGTAATAAACACGAAAAGTTACAATACGATATTTTAATATAAGATATGTATAAAATTATATATACGTACTTGTTCAAGAGATAAAATAATTATATTATTTTTAACTCTCTTATCTAGATAGTTTTATTTTTAAATATTTGTTTAAATATTTTCATATAAAAATTATTGTTTATAAAAATATTGTTTATTAAAAACTCAAGTTTCTAATTATTCTGGTTGTTTTAATAAAACTACTTTTAAAAAATTCCATTTTTTATAATTGTTTTAAAAAGGGAATGATTCAAATATTTTATTTCAAAAGGTTCAATGTTTTAGAAAATATATGAATTTTAGCTTTCTTAATAAATTTTTTAAAAACATAATTTAATTTTAAAAAAATTTAAATGAGAGTGAAAAATATATCAATTAACCAAACTAATTTTTATGAAGAGAGGGCGAAATTGTTTGAGTGTTTAAATTATTTTAATACCTTTTTAGATGGAGAATAAAGTGAGGATGTTTAGAAAAATAATAAGTGTTAAAAATATGGTTTAAGAATATGACAATTGATAAAAGAAACCTTATTTTATTAGTATGTATTGATTAGAGCATTATCGAGCAAACAAAAACGAACAAGATTATGCTAATATCCTTAACAAACGAAAATGAGCAAAAATCTCTTCGTCAAATACACATTTGTTTGATTAAAGTTAAATATACAAAAAAATATTTGGAAGCGTTTAATCATGTAATCACAAGCATAGCAAATAAATAAATACTAATATATATAGATATTAGGTTAGGGACATGTTTGGGATTGCTTTTAAAAACAATTTTTGACTTTTTGGAGAGGAAAAAACAAAAATACCCCTCCAAAACATCAAAAATTAAAATTTTTAACTTTTTGTGACTTTTGAAGGGTATTTTTATCTTTTTATCCCTCCAAAAAATCAAAAGTTGTTTTTAAAATCAATCTCAAACATATCCTAAATACGCGTGTGTTACACGGGTTGAAATAAGAAAATTATATAATAGATATTATATATATATAATCTAATATATGTTATAGATAAGAAATTAATAAAGGTATTATATATAACAAACACATTTAGAATATAAACAATAATATACGAACAAAACAGTAATTATAAGACAATTATGTTATATGTATAAATGAAGTTTTTAATATGGATGATTATAATAATGTCATTATTTAAACTTGTCACACTAAAATGTTAAAATATAATTACAAACATAATATATTATGATAACATAGTCGAATCAGTAGGAAGAAAGAAATTTAAATCCCTAACATCATATACGTTGATTTTGAATGAAATATAAGTTTACAAATTTTGAGAAGTAGTTTTAGATGATGAAAAACGATAACCATTTAAAATTAAATGTAAGATATTTATTAGAAATAATAAATATTATTGAAATGTCTAAAAAAGGTAAGAGTACTAAAAGTATAAGAAATAAGTCGGTATTTCAAGAGTAATGAAGGTGATAACACGTGGCAATATTCATGTAGCGTATAGGTGGGCAGTTTAGTTAAAAGTCATGTGAACAAAAGTTGTTCGAGTGATTTGTTGTTTTCCTTCATGTGGTTTGGTATTTTCATCCAAAAATGTTTTTTCTTACGTTTGGATCCCCAAGTTGCCATTTTCATCTAAAAACATGAATTCCGTGGTAAAACTTTTTTATTAACAATGCGTAAACATAAATTAGGATTCGTTTTTATGTAAAAGTTTTACGTAACTACCATTTTAACGATGAATATTTAACATTTTAAAACTATGAAGCTAAGATTTTTGGATGAAAATGATAACGTTTCCCAAATCTTGAGGAGCCAAATGTAAGAAAACCCATTTTTTTGATGAAAATAACATATGTGACCAAATCACAGAAAGAAAAATGACAATTCACTATTTATAATAAATTATAGATTATAGATAAAAAATAACTCTTCTAACATTTCTCCTTACTCAATACCACCCTGAAAATTAATACATCCATGTCTAACGCCCAATTCATGAACTCTTTCCAACAATTAAACACCTATCAAACAAGATTGGATCACTTCTAGCGGGACTGAACTAGAACTATACAGACTTGATGGACGGGCTTTCCTTTCAACAGTCGAAGCTATAACCCTTTTTCCGTATAAGGCTGAATCAAGACTCGTGTTCACATACGTCCTTGGGTGTCCCCCAGCAAGCCATACCTCTCACCAAAGCGGACATCGGTCGAAGTAATCCGTTTAGCTGACGGGAAGTTCTATTCCTTTGGATGCGGATCGGCTTGTTTCCTCTCAAACGCCGATCCTATTCACTTCACTTTTTGAACGAGCATGGAAAGACGCTGTCAAAGACTCTAGTCCATCCACGACATGAGAGGAGTGTACAGAAAGAGGCATTAGGAATGAGCTCCTTCTTTCTTACACAGCATAGATTAGGATTCAATAAAGGAAAAAAACTTGCTAAGCTTGGATGCAGCAGATAAGATAGATTTAATAAAATGAATGGAGCAGTTGCATTTGCTATTCCATTATCATTCGGTCACGGATAGACCAGATCCTTATACATCGGAAAGCCGTTACTGGCGGTCGTATTCTATCGTATTCACGTATCAATGCATAAGTGGTCATATAAGCGTCGTGAGAATGAAAAGCTAAAGACTGCTGCATGCATTCGAGAATTGGCTTGATGGATCATCCCTATACCAAGCTTGTTCATGCGGTTGTCGCCGTAGCAGCTAAAATAACGGAGGGAGGAGGAGGGGGAAAAGTGGGTATGCGGCTTTCAGAATAATGTAAGGTGACACCTTTTTCACGGACCGGTTCGGTTGTGATGGTATTATACCATCTTAATGCCTCACTGTCAAACTTGAAGGACTTAAATTAGAAGCATGTAGCAGCTACAGCTACCTGAGGCTCAAGCTCTTTAGATTTCACAAATTGGATCAGGCTTCTTGAAAAATCACGTTCATGGAAGTGTAAGACTCCACATCGGTAGATTCTACCCCGGAAATCCAAAAAGGCAGGCAAATAAAATGAATAACCTTCGTAGGCATACGCCAAGTCAAAAATCATTTTTTCATAACGAGCTCGCTGAATGTCTTTCTGTAAAGTTAGTTACAATTCATTGTACGTAAAGTTCTCTTTCATATACTCATTATTCATGTATAATTCACGAAGTTTTCCGGAAACATTCATGATATTAATAAATGCAACAAAGTTAGGCGCTAGCAAACCATAGTCTACAAAGAGATTCTGCTGTTTTACTAAATATAAAAGCCAATATGTATTAATTTGAAAAAACTGACTTTGTAAACAGTTCATTATCTCGCAGAGCTTAGTTGGGATACCAAGCTCAAGATAGAAATTGTGTAGGTTACTTGAACTCAAAAGCCTGTCAAAAATGATATATACTAAGATCTCAAGAAAAATTGATTGGTAGTTTGAGATCGGATTCCCTTTTCGTGCCATATGCGCTTAGACTTTACTTCCCCCCCTCAGGTATATTAACCTGAGAAAAAGACAAAGATGACTTGGAAGGAATCGACCCGGATAGATTATTATGAGAAAGAACTAGGCATTGTAGTTGAGCCGAGTCAGCAAGATTCTCTGGTATAGGCCCATTAAGATTGTGATTTCCAAGGTCCAATGTGTATTCAATAGCAGGTCCTACAACAGAACGGATTTAATTTCCAGTCTTGAAACGGTGAGAGACCATTCTACTGTCAACGGTATCTTTTAAGTTGTAGCGCTTACTAGATGATCTAGAAGATACAAAAATATAATGAATATCTACAATATATAAAAGAACAACAACTAAAAACTAAGTTATGCTCTAATCAGCAATATTCTTAAGATCATAAAATTGAGAACATATAAAATCTTACAGTGACATTAATTTACACAATCAGTTGTTCTCCTAGATACTAACTTTCATCATCCTTCCAAACATTCAATACACATTTGCAGCAAAAGCCTCTTCTGCTCTAGCCTTTTAGCATCCTCAATCTCTTGCAGGAGTGTCACATGTTTTGTACCTTTAATATGATGTTCCATTACGATGGCACTTGAGCAAGACGAGTTACAAAGCTCACATAAAAACGGGGTGCTAACATTTTGACCGCGTTTTTTCAACTGCAGTGTGTTGCCTTTGTGCTTTACAGTATTTGAATGTTGCTTTAGATGAACGATGGTATAATATGTTATCTGACAGATCTTGCAAACAAGACCAGTTGAACGCCCTTCTAGCGACGTGCCACTTGAACAGGGTTCTTTTCTCTTTAATGTTGCATGACTTGCGGAAGGTTCCTAAATGCATATTTGTAGTTATTGACTTATTGGTCCTTAATAACTATTACACACATGTGAAGAAACAAATGAATGAAAGAAGGAAAATAATGATTAGATATAACAATGAAACCAGATTTGCATTGTAGCTGCACAATTCAACTCATTGACTTACAACGGGCCAAAAGTTGCTAAGATTAGCTTATATGGAAACTAGAACGGGCCAAAAGTTGCTAGAGCATATTGTTAATGCAGAAAAAACATCCTAACTTGATTGCTATTGAAATTATATAACTTTTGTAATCATGACAGTTAATTGTTTTTTTTTCTTATTTAAATTGGGATAAAAGTGTTTCAGGTTAACCCAAACCTGTCCTGTTTGAGTTGACCCTCTTGACTAGTTAGCCAACCTGCCTAACCCACCCATTTTGTCACCTAAACGGGTCTCACCTCGGAAGGCACCAAAGGATGTAAGTTAATAAGACGTCGGTTCTTCAAGACCTCAATTTTAGTCCGATATTCCATTTCCCTTTTTATAGCAAGCTCCACAGGCATTACATTATGCAGTGCAACCATCTCTTCATCCATCTTCACTACACGACCTATCACATCAAACATATTCTTTTATCAGATACTAAAGTCATCCAATTAAAGGCAATTGACTAATATGATACATATGCCTCTCTCAATTGCTTTATTTCGCATTTGTCAGGCAAGATGACAGCAATAATCATAAACCCAAATAGACAATAGCAAATAAGTCTATCCCATGAAACTTATCTATCTTCTCCCCTAACTTAACAAAGATTTTGAATGCAATCCTTGAGGTAGCCTATTGTCCAAGATTATACCATTTGATCAATATCAGAGAGAATGACGATAACAACAGTGTTGGTTGGTTGCTACTTGCGATTATGCGTTCCAGAACTAAGATCATAGATGGGTTTGTCGGAAATGGGTCGATACTTGGTGGGATAGGGCCAGATTAAGGGCGTAGCAATGATGCTCGGAATATTGTAGGTAGGTGACCGTTAAGCTCCCAAGGATTTCAATCCATTGGGATCATAACATTCATCCATGTCCATCCATCGCAATCCATGAAGCCAAATTTGATACTTATATGTCACAAATTAAACAGGATGAAGCTAAATTCATCTTACGTTATCCTTCAATAACAACAGACACATTATGATTCGATGAAGTTAACTTCAGAGCTTCACAAACAAGATTATCAAATGCATTAAATTTTTGGGGATTCTGCTGCAAGATTGTTTCTTTGTTAGGCAACTAAAATCAAGATTGTTTCTTTATATCCTTCAAAATCATATTCTAAATCCAGAATTTCACAACCAGATTATGCATCCTAACGCTTCACCTTCGATCCCTCAGAATTTTGACATTGATTCATCTAATTGGTGTTCGAAAATTCAAAGTAAGCCGATTAGAATTTTACACATCCCTTTCATTTGATTCTTAACCACATCAAACAATCACCCACTATACATATGGAATTATAACAAACAGAGCATAAAAGCAAAGGAATTGTAGAGATGATCAAGGTCCACAGAGCAAGAAATTAACTTGATAACACTCAATTTGATGAAATAAAAATGAAATGAAATTAGGGTTTACGTATCGTTCACCTGATTGATTGTTGTGGGGGTTTGCAAGCCAAAATTTCGATGATCTCGAGATGTAGATTTTCAAGAGAAATTCAATTTGAGAAGCGATTTTGAAGTTGATTACAGTCTACAGAGGCAAAGGAAGCCATTGAAACAAGGCAGAAAGAACTGCGGTCAACATGTGTCTTATGGTCAATATGATGTGAATAAAGTTGCTTCTATACCTTACTAGTTTGTCATATTAATTGTTACAGAAAGTATTCGTGTATATATTTTACAGAAACGTGAAATAAAAGTAGGTACAACTTTTAAACAAGTCATGCCACCTCAGCAATACTACTGCAGCATTTGGGTAGCGGTATTACCGCCCCCGCAATGCCACGTCATCAATCCCATTGTACTACTACCTATTTTCTTCTTTGTTTGAAGCTTGAATCGTCAAAACACATCATTCAACATGATGCGAGTTCAGTGCCTGTGTGTACATCACTTTGTTATTTAATGCACTTTAAGACTTGTAAATACAAACTAAAACTAAAACTATTTTCTTCTTTTGAGACCATTAAAGACAATTTAGTGCCTTTTGAGACTTGTAAATACAAACTAAAACTATGTTATAAATTGTAGTTGTTTTAATTTAGGAGTACAATTTAACACCGTACTCTAGTTTGTTGAAACAATATTTGATAAACTAAAATGTGTCTATACTCGTAGTAGTTAATATTATGTTTCTTCTTTCTTAATTCCTATCAATCAATTTAATATATTCATTGGCTAACCAATGTGTAACTTGTGTGTTTTGCACATGTTCATGTGGATATCAATGAAAAGCTATAACATTTAGAACTCAGATATTATACGTGTATGTTATCAAACAAAATTTTGAAGAGCCCCTCATACATTGGAGTTGTGAGGAGATGTATTGGACCATAGTTGAGTGTGTAGAATGCATAGGTTGGTGTGTATATATTTTACTTGTATTGTCAAAAATTGCTACCTGGTATATGTTTTGGCTTTTAAGGTCAAAATATGTGCTAATTTCTGTGTTTCATAACAAAAAGCAAGTCAGTTTATTGTTGACTTTGACATTATACCAAGTCAAACCATATAAATCATCTAAATAATAACATTAAAGTAAAATTGAATATAAATAAAAGTATGCACACTTCAAATCAATTGTTCCTATCTCACTTTTATGTTCTAAGCTAAAAAACAAGAAACCACCTGTAAAATAAACATATCTTTATCAATATATCCATCACACGGGGACTAAACTCGTTTCCCGGATGATTTCATATATTCCTATAATGTTCTCAATGCTCAGCAACACGATGATGCACCATTCCAAGAGATCTGACTTTCGGTTTTGGAGGGCTTCTTGTAGAAAATGAATATTATGCTGTTAAGGAAACAAACAAACAAAAAAGATGAATGATAACACACAACACATCCAATAAAACATTTATTTTGAAGCTTAATGGTTTCATGAGTTCTCTCTTTTCCATTGGTAGTAGAGTATTGGTTGGGTCTTGTGAGTTTCCGGTAAGGGTTAACACGAAAAAAAAAGCTTATTGGTTTCATGTTTTAACGAAAAATTATCACAAAGGCGAAAACCAAACTGAAAAAGTTACCTCCACAAACTTCAGTTTATAATCAAGATTTCCAAATCGTTGGGTAACTTCATACTCCTCGCGTAAGTATTCGTATATTTGGGCATATTTTGCCTCTCTCCAGGCAATCTCTGATCTGAAATATACAAGTATTATCTTTTCAGCAATGAACAATAACATGTTTGGCATTGTTCTCGTTTATAATAGAGTTGTCAAATGTGTGGGTCACTTGGGTTGGGTAACAAGTTTTAGTTAAAACAATTGCTTTTTTACCAATCGAAACTGGCCGAGTTGAGTTGACCCAGCAGACTTTTGACCGTTTTTTACTAAAATAATTTGTCAGAGAGGATAGAAGAATTATATTGTTTCAATATAACCTAAACTTTTTAATAATTCTATTTATGAGGTTCTATGTATAAAAATACACTTTGGAGACTTTCGAGTTTCGACCATTAGATAAGATATTAACTTGAATCCACTCATTCATAACCAAACGGATCGAAACTGCAATGATGCCCCGTCTCTATGGTTTAAAATCATTAAAATATACAAACAATTACCTGTCAAAAAGTCCTACTCTAAGAATCACATCAGCTAGATTTGAATTAGCCTTTCCAACAAGTTTGAAAAGCTTCTTCCTATCCATAGTAAATGTCCCGGTTTTCTCCATTATACGATTAATATCTGTAAATTCTTTGACCATGCCATCAACCTTTATAAAAAACATGTAACGTGTGAAATCGCCTCTACTTTTTTCTTGCATAAATAAAATTAAAAAGAAGGTGAGAAATACCTGTGAAACAAAATAATCCAATGCAATGCTTTGGCCAAGCACACTACTAATAATACGAATACTGTCGATATCAAGGTTTTTCAGAATGATGTAATCTGGGCCACCCTGCATATCCTCAGGCAACGATGGCTTCTCTTTGACCACATAATCTGTTTACACAAGCACACATGCTTTAATGCAAGTATTATGGATGAATATGTGCAAAATGGAAATGAAAAGAGTAGAGATGTCAAGATGGTTGGGTCATGGGGGTTGGGCAACAGTTCATTTCAGCATGAGTTGTAACAGGCCAGGTTTGGTTGGGTTGTGTCAAATAGATATAGACCGCCCACATTTTTTCATCCATTTATATTTATTTATGATGAATAATTAATGTGTCATTTTGTCAAGTATGATACAAAAAGCATGCAACAATTAATCTGAATCTTTGAATAAAGGCAATTTAAGATGTTGTAGCTTTGTAGGTTTTAAAGATTGGCTTTGGATGACTTTCAACCTGTTTGACCTGATACCCTTCTATTTAGTATTTTCGACTCGACCTTCTTGAGATAAAACAATCCAAACACCCAAATTGATCCATCCATACGTAAATGGGTCAAATTGGCACATCTAGGAGAAAATTAACTGACCATCGTTTCTCATCTCGGAATCCTTTAGTACTGATCCAGAAGCATGTCTTTTAATTATGGAAAGGTAAGACTCAACTTCATGATCCTCCACATTGAACAAGACAGCAGATCCATACTGGAACACGACCATGTAACTATGGGAGCTCGGGGTTTCTTCAATACCAACCTCCTGATGTGAAAGAAAACTCTTTTTACTCTTTTTGTTCCAATAGAAATCCAATAACTTCCTACTTGGGATGTTTAGTATGAATGTGACATTTTTACTCGCATTCGATATTGCTCATGAATAGAAAGGTGATCATAGATCGACCATAATACTTAAACTCCTAAATCATTTATGTCAATGCCTTTTATGGATAAAATTTTAAGATGGAGGGAGAATATGCCAACGCCATCTCCTTGAAGGTTAGGGAGTTTAAACTTGTGTAACAAGAAAAGCTGCAAACTAACTTGAAGAACAATCAACATAACATCCCATCTTTATATAGATAGAGAGCAATGTGATTGCCCTAAAAGTCAATGGTCCTTTTTTTTAAAAACGAAATAAGCATATATTAAACAAAGAGAAATAGGAAGTAGGATGATAGATAGTGAAGTACTTGCAACCATTTTTACCATATAATCTGGGTTAGAATTACAAAATCTGAGGGCAATATGGTTGGTAGAACGGGAAGTAGGACGAACAACATGGCATGAAAGCTCTACTTGCAAGCCCTTCAAATTGACACTGTCAAAGCCATAAGAACAAAATAAAACAGAAGAAAATATAAGACGGGGAGATTGTATCTGACAATTTTCACATGTGAAACAGATTACAGACCACGCGTAGAACACCAACCTACTAAAACTTACAATACCTATGTTAATTCTTCCATCAAGCACATAACAAGTGAAGTTCACACTCATCAATAATTAATGAATTATAAACATCCAAATATCTAAAGCAAATAACCATAAATAACCTCTTCTTAATGTATGAAATGGAGTTGGATATATGATCACTTTCTGGATCATCAGAAACTGTAAAATTAACAAGATTGGTGTAACATTGATGAGATTAAAAACAAGAAAATATCTGATATCTTACATCAAAATAATTCATATACTCCGACCTTCTTATATGTTTTAATGCTGCAAAGGATCATTTTTATTAAAGCTAAAAAGGTGCTTACTTTACTTTCTGAAGTCAAATCAAATGCAGTATATCTTACATAATTCTATCTTGGCCAACATTACTAGATAAATGCTAGCAATTACTTCAACTACAAAGCATCTAAATCAGAAAACCGCAACCCGATAAACAATGCTATAGATAACGAGCAAAAATAAACTCAGACCTAAAAAAATCAGAGATTTGCAAGGTCCCTCAACAGGGACAAGTGCAAAAGCATGTAATAACAGTTTTCACATAATATAACAATGCAATATGAATCAAACCCTGCAACTCAATCAGATAAATCCCCAATTCTAACGCCTCCAATTTGCATTTGAATTAAAGATAGATACAAAAAGAACACAATTCGAACCTTGTACAGAGAAAGATAGCTCTGACAGATATCTTCCCCAACTCATCATCATCTTCATCGTGCAAAAACAATTCTTCTGCATATTTCCGCTCATCATAATTACTAACATCAAAAATGGGGTTTGTTGCAGCCGGGAAAGAAGAAAAAAACCTAAAGCTACAAAAATCAGTTGTGGGTATCAAAGAATTAGGCGAAAGATTGGGATTTAGGGGTCTAATAAGACGCCGGAAAGCAAAATTAGGTTGAAAAACATGGAATTTTCGAAGCAGAAAATCGGCGGCGAACTTTGAGAGAAAACGGGGAGTTCTTGATCTCCCCATTCACGGAACTACTGATTAGTAGTTCTGGAATTGGATTTGATTCGTTTTCGATTTGAACGGTGATGTTGATTGAATGTTTGGAGGTTGGGTGATTGATTTCTTCATTTTTGGGGGATTTGGTTGCGTTAGAACAGCCACCGGAGTCGGTAAACGTTAGTGGGTGAATGATGAATCAACGGAGGGGAGAGCATAGATGATTATCGACGGATTGATTGTGAAATATCTTTGATTCAATAATCAAGATTCTTGATTGGTTTGAGACCCACGTATAGAAAGGCAAGATAAGTGATGATTTTAAATGAAAGATCTTATAATACAATCTAAACAATGCATGAATGGTTCAGATGGGACGGATCTTGAAGCAAACGAAAAATCATGAGATTTTGTGGTTATGAGTTCGAATGGTGAAAATATTTGTTTTATATAAATACAAGGTAAGATGTTTGTATTAGAAATAAGTTGGTTTGATATCTCTCAAATCTTGTATATATGTGAGCATTTTGTATCAAGGTTGGCATCAACCTTTAAAGGTTAAAATTAATGCTCTTTTGAATTGAGTGGTTTGTGTGTGTGATTCACAAATTCAATAGTTATGTCATAGAACTAATTTATAACAAAAAGTATGTTGTTCCAATAAAAACATCAAGGTTATTGAGGCTTATCTTCGTCATTCTACCTCTTTTCCTATTTGTTAGTATTAACAAACTCACACGTCCTCTATATTGATGTCGTGTCGAAAACTACAATCTTTGACCATGATATTGCAAAAATGACTCTAATACCATTGTTGGGATTTTGGGGTAACTCTTTAAACAGAGTTTAGAAGTCGAAAAACAAAATCATGGGAACTATCTTTGATTCACTTGCTAAATATATTCCACAAGGAGCCTAGATATAAAAACAATAGATAACGATAAACTAAGATGAAAAGAAAATACTGAAAATCTGTAAAAACTTACCTAAGATTAGAATGGATCCATAGATGACTTCACTAATGGTATCCACAACAATTCAACAACTTAGGTGCTAGCCCCGTGTAAGCGAAACACCACAAATTACAATAAACTAACAATCCCGGTTTGTTCCATGCCTTGGCCGAAAATTGAACAACTTACAATAAACTAGATTTCTATGACCGATTTCTAGTATAGAAGCTAGAGAAATAAGCATCTTTGTTTATGGTAAATGGTTAAAAAAACTAAGGATCAGATGCTCATTACCGGAAACTTGATTTTAAACTCACCTAAAAAATCGAGGGAATTATAAATTTTATAATTCAAACATTTAAACTTTTAGCAACTTCAACAAATAATTTATTACACTTTTAAAGACTATATAATGTGTTAGTGTATTTGGTTTCAATGTACATAAAGGGGTGAGGGCAATTGGTTCCGGTATTACTAACATCATATCCGTTCAATATGCATGAATTTTTTACAAACAATCTCATACCCTATCTTATACTTGCATACTGGTCCGAACGTATCGAGTTTTCTCATGATGAATCGACCCATCGCGTCTAGAACCAACAAGTGTACGATCACAAGATTTCTATACACTACCTGATATTCCCAAGTGAAAACAAATTGCCATATCAGGTTGATTCCATTTCCATCTCAAACTTCCCAAACCAAAGAACTCGTCATATACGCGGTATAGTAAGCCTTTCCGTAACAAGTGGGGAATGATGATGCCAAAATACAGTCGAGTGTCTGCAAGATATCATCTTTGAACAAATATTATAATAATCGAGCGTTGTGGGATGAAGAAAACAACAGACTTCTGGCCTACTCAACTTGTGTATCGAATGCTGGCTATCTTGCAAGCGCGATAACAAAACAAAAAATGAAGATCAGAGAAAAAGCTAAAAAAAGAAACGCCGTTGCCGGGGATCGAACCCGGGTCACCCGCGTGACAGGCGGGAATACTTACCACTATACTACAACGACTTATATGTTTGATTTATCTTTAATTATCTTAAAATAAAATAAAGTGGTATAGAAACTCATGTTATAATAGTTGTTCTTTAGTGATTGGTGAATAAAATTCTTAAAAAGAACTTTATGAAAAAAATATTTAGGTCAAACGTTAAAACATATTGAGTGATAATACATTGATAGTAATATCTTGTGTTTTATCCATTCTTGACAAGACGGCATGGTGTTGGTGATGAATGTGCTCGAGGTTGATACAAATATTCTCAATGTGAATTTGCTTTGAAAGTGTTCGTGTGGGATGTCTAACATGTTAGCCGATATCCTTCGAATCCCTTTCGCCTCAGTTATGTAAATCAATCTAGTTTCTTGTTACCAAATAGGTTCGGTCGGATCTGGCAAGCTTGCTTTTTAAACGGTTTCTTTGGTCGTTTTGGTTTCACTGATCACCCATATCTCAATTACTATATAGAATCACTATATAAATTTGTAATCGTTTGTAATAGAATCACTATATTAAATTTGTATTCATTTGAACTATGCTTAATAGTTAATCCATACATTTTTAAGTAGCTTTTACCTATAATCTCTATTTTGATGGTGCATAGATCTAAATGAGGCCCAATCTCTTAATATGATCAGGTTGTCGGTCTTTAGACAAGTGATCGAAGCTTTACGGTTGTAAAGATAAAGAAAAAATGTGTTAAAAGGGACAATGCATGGAGCTCACTTTGATGCAATGATGCAGAAGTCAATCTATGTCTGAAAGGGGTATGAGTTAGATCGGAAGGAGCACGTCATGGCGTTGCGTATTGGCAAACTCTAAGCGAGGTGTAAAATGCATATATGGATACAGAGAGAGTCAGGATATGCTAAACATATATCACCTGTTTTTTAACGTATAAAGTTAAATAAAAGTAAAAAAGATGAAATGACTAATTTAATAAGTAGAATGAAGAGTGAGAGGGGTGGAGTATATTTAGGCATTTAGCACAATCTCATGATGACTAAGTTGTGTATGAGTTGTTATGGGTGGGGGTTTAAGTACATAGGGCTCAAACCAAATGTACCTTAAAACTGTGTGAGGGGGAGTAAGCACACAGACATCAACTCAAGTACTCATATGATAGCTTGGCTATAGAAGTTCCCAAATCCAAGTTGTACATGATGAAATAAAAATGTACATTATTCTGGATTTGTAAACCAGATTTCATGTTTAACATACCTCATTTAGGCTCCCAAAAGATAATGTCACCTTGTTCTCCAACCAAACCAAGATCTCTAAGCCTTCTCTCTTGATAATATTCATATTCATTCAACTCCATTTCCCTCTCCTTGAAGATCCATCTATATGTTGCAATACCCTTTTCTCTCCTGCTCGTATCCCCACCGCGATCTTGAGCCTCGGGTTGATATTCTCTTTCTCCAACTTCTCATCCTGCAGACTCACAAGTTCCCTCATTGAGTTCGATAACAACAACCATCATAGTTTCAAAAAATTATTTTTGAGGTAATTATCTAAGATAACCGGTGTTTTCACGCTCCAATGTCAGCACTAAGTATGGAAATAGTGGACATGATTAAAAGTTACAGACACATAATCATTTTGACTAGCTACCGGAGCACATTATAAAGCTGGTTACTTTATATCAAAATTTTAATTCTGTCATCAAAAAAGAATATTTGTTACCAGAAGTAGAAACGAGACCAAGGTTGGTTATCTTTTAATTCAATCATCCGTTTATAAAACCATTATGAGGTTCTATAAATCTGCATATGTATGACGACTTTCGACTTGTTAAACCCATTTGACCCCTTTTCATTTCAGGGGATTAACTTTTTTACTCATTTGACCCGTTAGAGGGAAAATATCCAACTCAACCCATAAAAGGGTTCAAGTTGCCACCTCTAAAAGTATGATCAAGAACCAAAAGATAAAGTCTACATACCTCTTCTATGCTGGTCCGGTAGCTAGAAAGAGCAGACTGGCAGGCACTGCGTACAACTTGACATATGACCTCCTCGTTGTCTCGGCTAACTGGAAGTTCAAGGTGATCCCAGACTGCGTTTCTAAAAATGGATTCTAGAAGGAAAGCATCGGTCCCACCAAGAGCTACCAGCCTTAAATATGGTAGCATTTTAGGTGGTAGAGGCCGTCCTAAAGTGATGTCAAAATATTGAACTTCCTTTGTGCCATTAGTTTCAGCAATATCTAGCTTATCATCAAAAAAAGGGTCTGAACTTGAGATTTGTAGTGTTAAGGTATACGTATTTCTGTCTGGTGTCGTTTCTATAAATCCGTAGTCTAGTGCCAGCTCAGCATTGCTTTTGTTCATATCGTATTGGATCAAGACCTGCCAGAGTTTACTCAAATAAGAACTAGTGAAAGACAGTTTGACTTTCTAGTCAAATGAATAAAATGTCAACTTGACAACTTCTAATTTAGCATATGTCTGTATATTTTAGGAATTTAGGGAGACTCTGATAACAATGTTAAACTTAAAAAATAACTGAAACAAATATATATATATTTTAAATATTTATGTATATTTATCTAAAACTTTATGTTCTATATTGCAAGTTTGACTTGAGAAGTCTGAGGGATTAAGTTATGAGTTTTGACTCACCTGCTGACCAGCTTTAACTGGTATAGGACTCCTCAAAGAAAATATTTGATCCCTGGAGAATAGGCCAGCCCCTTTGATTCATATGCATAATCTTCTGTTGTTATACTGGGGCTATGATTGATCTGACATCAATGTACATGCATGTATCAGGAAATAAACTGTTAATGAGGGTTATACTCTATGCATGTTTATTTGAACCTTTCAACAAGTTTGTGAGAAAGAAGAGTTTTTTAAGAGGTTACCAAGTCTGCCAAGGGAATCAAGACAAGGTTTTGACCACGGAGTCGTGAGAATGCCCGTGATCTCAATATCCCAAAAGCCCAGATGAAGTCATCGAGTGTAACCGAAAAGGGGAAGAGTTGTTTGTTAGGAAGAATAACTTGCTCTTCGACTTGAAGAAACTCATTCTTCACATATTCTTTTACACTCAATGTTGTGCTCAATAGTTGAGTTCCTGAGAAATCTCATTATATTAAAGATTTGCATGCAAATAATCTTGAAACAAATATTGGTCAAAATCTTATAAAAGAAAAGTATCTTGTTCTACTTTGGTTTTTTCAGGCAGACAAACACTCATTACAGCATGCATTTGTGGACAAATGTTATCATTTTCCGTAGACTTTCTGGCTCAAATAACATGAATATGATACATGCTTGAAGAACTACAAGGTGTTTCATGTCTAGTAAATGGTGCTATTCACTCCTCCCCGATATATTATTATGTTTAAGTTAACGTCCGTATCTGGTATGCTTTTAATTGACTATATCTGAAGACATAACAAACTAGCATTTTGCTACTAGTTTTCTAAGGAAAATAATAACCCGCTATACAAGTTTGGATATGTTGTCTCACTTTTTGTATTCCATTTACATTACCATTCTTTGCATTATAAAGTTGTACTAAACGGCATAGTGTTGAAATTGCATTGCGTGATACAACTTTGCAAACGAATGTAGAAAAATTGTGAGTAGGGATGTTCATAATAGTTGAAACCGACCGAACCGGCTAAATTAAAACAAGCAGGATGGTTTGTCTAGTTGGTTCATGGTTACGTTTTGTCGATTTACAGTTCAGCCGGTGGTATGGTGCTTAGAACTAGTCATGTATACCGAACCGAGCTTTTGTCTCATTTCTAGAATATGGAGTTATATACATACGTATTACCGATATTACATGTCTCATCTTATCACTTTTTAATCTTTAAAACAAACTAACAATCTTGGAAAAATAGTATAAAAATCGGCTTTAACCGCTAAAACCAAACCATTAACCCGCCAAACCAGCAAAACCAGCTGGTCCAGCCAACCAACCCAACTAAGCCATTGGTGTTATACTGTTATCTGTTTTCAAACAATCCAAAAAATGGTTAATATTCTGTAATTAATCTCACACTGTGACATGTAATCCAATGAACTTATCAACTAAATGCTTCAAAACATATTCAGTTAAACACCATCTCTAAAGTTCAATATAGTTTAGAAGGCAATTTCACAAACCTTCAATCTCAGAGAGCTCCTCTTCTGACCTGTTCTGGAAAAGCACCACATAATCAGTCAATGTTCAACCATCATCACCAAATAAGAACTTCGATCGGTTTCAATCGAATCAAACCGAATAACTCCAAATAAAAACCCAAAAAAACCAACCACAACAAAACACACTCACCAGAAGATAGTTGAATCAGTAGACTCAGGAAGAATATCAACATAATTCCTCCACGGAGAACGATCATCCTCTCCCCTAAGCTTCTCCCTGATTAAAAACAGAGCAACCGAAATCCACGGCTTCAATCCATTACACACCCTACCGATTTCGGACGCTGATACCGTATCGGGATTGATCCAAAACTTCTTCGGAACCTCCAAAACGACTTCGTTTCGAGCTATTTCTCTCTGAGCGACCAACCCTAGGCCTTCGGAGACGGTTCCGGGCTTCGCCGGAGACTTGGAGGAGACTACCTTTTCGTCGGAGAACCATTTCCAGAAGGTCTGAACCGCCGGAGGAAGCGATGAGCTGCATTTGACGGTGAAATGTTGGTGGTGATGGAGGATTTGTTTGGATCTGATAGGGTTTGGAGTAGTGAGGGTGGAGAAGAAGGTAGCCATGGTTACTGGCTTTAGGTTCTCGTTATTGGTGGTTGTGAAGTGATGGTAGTCTATCCGTTTCAGATTATTGATTTTTTTTTACTTTTTAAAATAATATTTTGCGTAGACGTATTAAAAAACAAAGAGACGTTTTAAAGATCACGCATATAGTTGGAATTGTTTATTTTTTCCTTTTGATTTATTAACTTTTGAGCAATGTTGTTACGATTGTATCGGATTGGCGGCCCGACCGGTTCGACAGGGGATCGGCCATCTAGTTGATCCGGTTCGTTATGTTTCGGTTTGATATTGTCGAACCGATGGTCGCACCGGAAAATCGAACCGGTTCGAACCGGATTTTTATTTTTTATTTTAATAAGTATAAACGGGGTGTTGACCATAAATTTGTATGTTGAATATACAAATATAATTAAGTTTTATATATAACTATAGAATACATGTATACATCATATATAATTATTTATATTTATTATATATATAACTATAAATATAATATACTATATATATAATTATGACGTCATTCGGTTCTTAAATCCGGTCCGACTAGTCCGTCCACCAAACCAATAAGGCGTCCGGTTCAACATCTGATCCGGGTCCAAAAACATTGCTTTTGAGAAGTTAGTAAGGTGGTGTTTGTTTTTTACCAAAACCTCTTCCCCGCCTCTTCATTTGCGCACGCAAACGCGGGAAGAGGTTTTGAGTGCGCAGAGTGTTTGTTTTTTGGAATACGTTTCATTAAAAAACGTCTTCCTGAGGTTTGTGCGGAAAAATGTGGGACTTCTAAGATCTTCTAAACTTTTCTCACCTCCCCCACTGGTCGCCCCACCTCCCCCACCGGCTGCCCCACCTCCCCTTACCGGTCGGATCATCGCTGCCCCCTCCCCCCACCCCCACCTACCCTCGTCTCCCCACCCCCCACATGCCCTCGCCTCCCCCTCCCCCCACCTCGCCCGTCTGCCGCTTCCACCTCCCCTACCTACGCCTGCCAACCCCCTCCCCCTACCTGCACCTACCGACACCCCTCCCCCCACCTCGCCCGTCGGTCGCTTCCCCCCTCCCCCCACCTACACCTGCCTCCCCCTCTCTACGCCCGCCGGGCCCTACCCCCACCTCGCCCGTCAGTTGCCTCCCCCCTCTCTCACCTACATCGGATCGTTTGATGAAGTGGTGATTATGATTTGAGATGTTAATGGTAGATTATGATGGTGGTTTGTGTATATATGTTGTATGTACGTATGGATGTGTGTGTGTGGTACAAGTTCAAGGAAGCAAGTGTCAAAAAATAAGTTTAAGTTAATAGGTTTAAAAAATAGGTTTAATTTAATACAGAATATTATTTACCATTCTGCAGATGTTAAAAACAAACAATTTTTTCTTGCAGACTGCAAACGTTTGATCCACATCTTCTGCTGCAGATGTTTGGTCCACATCTTCTGCTGCAGATGTAGTTCGCAGACTACAGACTTTTTCCTGCAGAACAAACAACACTTGAATAAAAAAATTGTTTGACAAAATCAAAATAACTTTTGAAACTGACTTTTCATATACGGTGAAAAAAAAGATTTTGAAAAGTAAGGGGTGGTTATTTATCGACTTTTGAAAACTAGTTTTGATCTAATTTCTTATTATACCCCTTTACTACCTATTATTAATTCTCATCATTTTTAACATATGTTTTTTTTATTTTACAACATTTTAGTTTATAAGGTAATACAAACACTTTTTTTAAACTATTTTTAAAAAGTCATAAGTTAATAAGTTATTTTTATCAAAAGTTATTTTTAATCAAAATAAACAATCCCAAACATGTCCATAAATGTTTTATACATTCTTATAGTTTTCTGTTTAAGATTTATTTTATATTATCATCCTAGACTCCTAAAGGTTTAAAACCAAACTTCCTTTTTTTAATGGACGTTTAACATATAGTTTAAAGTAAATTTTGGTTTTCCTACAAAAGGTTTGACAAAAATAATTATTTTCATTTAAAAGATTATAAATATCAGTTTACCTTCAAATGTTTCATAATTTGTTTCAAATTCAATCAAAAAATTTCATTAGTTATTTCAACTTAAATCCAAATTATAAAGCTTTTGAACTAAAATCAAAACAATTTTTGAAACTTTTAGATGGAAATTGATGTTTTTAATCTTTTTGAAGAAATATTATTACTTTTGTTAAACCTGAGAGGAAAATAAAAATTAACTCTATAGTTTAATTAACTAGCGATACATCACTAAAATGGCAGAATGTTTGTCTGTCGTGTATATGTAAAATGTTTCATTGTATAATACTATAATACACAATATAAAGGTGTTTATACAACTCATGGTATCTAACAATACGATTAAAATTTACATTTCATTTTTTACAGCTAAAAAGCTTGCAAAATATTTAGTTTTTTAATGATATTAAAATTTTCAAATCATGTGATATTTATGTATAATAATCTATAAGACTATCTTAGACCGGACCTTTGAGATGACACAACACTATTACACTGGTAGTTGGAGGGGTTGTGTACTTGTGTTGGAGGACACCATTGAGGGGAAATCCTTCTGCAAGACGAGCTTTAACGAATATTGCAAGAGAAAAGAAGAGTAAAGAGAGACCAGTCAATCGGGCAATACATGGACCCGCTCGTCTTGCTCGTGCTTGAAATTGTAAGAGCAGCTCCAATGGCAAGAGACGTAACCAAACTTTGTTAATAACTTCTGAATATTTAACAGAAAAAAAAAAGTCGATGATTTCTCATAGACTACTAACATGACTAAATAAGATAATGTGACATTGCAGTTTATAAAGACATGTCAAAAACATACATGATACATGTACTTGGGCTTTTTTTTCAGGTGTGAACCATGCATGTACTTTTGCCTTGGAGACTTCACAAATCCATTGTTTATACGTATATTATTGAGCCTGCATAATTGACATCCAAAAAACGCAAAAAAGGTGACAATTTAAAATCTTTCATGACCCTATTGAAATACAAAAAGCCGTTCGATTTACTAGACCAAACATTGAATCAGAAAGACGACCCATTGGGTCAGATCTAGGTCTCTTCCATGAATCCATGATATGGTTTGGAGGACCCATTTCTACCACTCGGTGATCAACTGGTTGAACCACTTGGTGCGTCCGTGTCCCTAAGCCCACTGCAGCAGAAAAAATGAGGTAGTTTGACTCGACCACAAACCCTGCAACAATATCATGCAAGGTCCAGAAATCGAATTATTTGCTGACAATTTACGAGCATATGATAATAAACAAAAGGTCCCAAAAAGATTGCATTTTTATTCCTTTTAAGCATATCCTGCATAAATGCAACATTTCAAGAGATGAAAGAGGATTTACTTGCAGCGTATTATGACTGGAATGGGTTTTAGAGCCTTCGGTCCATTTCTGATTCCACGTTTATGAGGAGAAGTCTGGAATCATCAATGAAACATTATTTAAAACGCTAACTCGATTAAGATGCTTCATAAGAAAACACAAAATCAAAAATTGTGTAGAAAGACAGATAACATAAACAGAAAATCCAAGAGATCTTTGGCTAAACGGTACTAAATTCAATAACTGCAACTGGTAGTCGTGGTAATCAGTTTTAAAATTTCAATTAAGATACGTTCAGCTTCTGGTAAGTGGTTATTTAGGAGTCGAAATAATTAATGTTATTCAATCTCCCAAAACATTTGTACTTATTTTCATTAAAAAAAGTCATTTTAATGCATTATATCTTTAACAATCAGAAGTTGGAACTTGCCCAACATTCAAACAACTATTATCGGACTATTACAACTTTACATAGCTGATAGCAAAAGAGCATCCAAACACCAAATCATCAGCCCGTTTATTATAGATATTAAAAATCGCGTCATCACTTTCAATACACTCACAAACACTTGTTAGTTATCTATTAAAAGATACGTTGAGTATGTTGCATTTATGTATAAAGTCAAATGACTTTATACCATTTCTATTAATATACTAGACTAGTAAACAAATAATCTCAAATACCTTCGTCTCCCTTTTTCATCACCAGAGCGTACATGCCAGTTATGCCAACACATAAAAATGATGGCCATTGAAACTTATACCAACAAAAAACTTAAATTTTTTAACAGATAATAAACCTTGGGTTGCAATCATTTTAAGGCATCTTAACCTTAATAGTTCAACGCAAAACTGCCAAAATAATGGAATGCATATGACGTTAATGGCTTTAACATTTTCTCTTTCCAAACCATGAAACTGCTACACTAGGTTATCCACATCTATGTTTAAAAAGCATGAGGCACTCCGAGACAGTGAAGTCTCTATAGCTCAGGCAGGAGGTGAAGGCGCTCGCATCAAGTACACGAGGCACACTTGTTAACAATTCAACTTGGTTTAAAGGAAATATTTTGACTATATATTACTAGTCAGATACATAAACTACCAATGAACAATGACAAAGAAAACATAATCTAAATACATCTTAGAATATAACAATTATCAAAAGACAACGGATGCATAATAAATCAGTCTTTTTTCGCCTGAAGCTCAATTTAATTTTGCCAAACTCAAACTTTCGATTGAGAACAAACTATGACAGCATAAAGATGCAATGGTCAACAATTAGGGTTGCTACGTCGCAAATTGCACAAAACCCTAAACCCTAGAGCAACAAAAATCAAAAACTTTCCAACAACAAACCTTTGCACATCCAAATTAAACACGAATCGAATCCACTAACGTAAGAAGCAAAACAGAAATCGAAAACTTCGAAAAATCAGGTTTTCAAGAAAACAGACCTTCTTCTTAGGAACGGCCATGAGGTCCATAGACCCGTTACCGATACTGAAACCAGATCCGAACCCGTGGTGGATTGAGTCTATGCTTCTCTCGATTTCCGGCAAAGTGAAGGGTGGCGATGGGGCTGATCGAGTGATCGAACCATCGAGCGGCGGCGGTTGAGCGATGGCATGAAAACACCTTTTGAGGGCACATGAAACTTTGCTGTTTAGGTTGGTTCTCACCATCGCTGTCCTCAACAACGCCATTTTTGATCTGTCTCTACGCTACCGATGTAACTGATACCACCGGCGTTCGCGTGTAAGAAATGGGACGAACAAGTAACACGACAGCCGATAACGACGTTAATGGGGTTAACTAATGTGATTTTCCCGATGATTATCCCTCGGTAATTTACAATCGAGCAAAATAGTAACCAAGTTTAATGAATGTTTAAATCAAGTCATTCAAGTTTGAAACTGTTTTAATTACGTATAATTAAAATTGGAGATGATGTTCTAATCCTATATAATTGACATGTTTAACAGGTAATTATTTATTTAAGAAATAAAAAAAATCAAAATTCAAATTCCTAAAAGAAATGATAAAAAAACCCTAAAAGAAAACCATCCATATTCAACACCACCACCACCAGGATCGCCACCACCATTGACGTCCGGCCACCACCACCGACGTCCGGCCCACCATCGCTTGTCAAGGTCGCCATCGTCCCCCCTCTCCATGTATTTATGCATTTTTAAACAATTTTTTTCATTTTTTTAAATATTCAACTTTTTTTCATTTTTTAAAAATATATTAAACATTTTTAAACGGGTCAACATACTATGTATATTATGATGAAATAAATTTAGGTTAAATACACAAGATTTAATTTAAACATTTTGAAACTATTAAACATTTTTTAATACTTTACCTACTATTCAGGTTAATTATATAAGATTGAAACATCAAAATAAAGTTTAGCGATCTAATTGGAACAAAAAAGTTTATGAGTCATCTAATTAGAACAATTTTCAATCTTGGTTACTATTTTATAAAGTTACCCCTTTACAATTTCAGTTCTTATACAATTGTGGTTTATTAAACGGGTAACTTTGTAAAATAATAATAATTTTCAAAGGTGTTTTAATTTTGTAATTTAAGTTTTAAAATTGTTCCAATCAAATCACTCAGTTTTTATAGTTTATACAAATTAAAACTCATAATATATATTTTAGCATGTTATATTTTTTGATTCAGTTAAAAATATTTTTTTCTATCTTTTTATGCTGATATGGAATCTTGTCGTAAATTTTAGGCACTTTTTTATTTTTTTCATAATTAACATGGTTTTTTATTTTTTAATATAATTTTATATATTGAAAATTTTGACTTCCACGTCTTTTCGATCATTACTTTCTTTTCATAAGAAATTTGGGCAATGACTCGATTTGATCATTTGATGGTCCAATTTGAGAAAAATATGATGAGTGACTAAATTAAAACATTTTTTTAAACATTTGACTTCCACGTCTTTTCGATCATTACTTACTGAACGAGATTCTTTGTTCGTGTTCGTTCATTAAGAAAACAATCATGTTCACGAACACTTACCGAGCACAAATGAACACAACAAAAACAAACAAACACAAAATAACTGTTCAAGAACATGACGAACCACAAATAAACTCATGAACACAAATGAATACAAATGATTTTATATTTATTTCAAAATAAAATGTATATTTTTAATACAAAAACCGCACAAAATCAATAAAAAATAAATAAGTACTTAACATAAATATAAAAATACTTGATAATAGTCATAAAAATATCTCATACAAAAATTAAGAATATAAACGAATACATTAATGAACACATTATCGAACATTCACAAACGGACATTAATGAACACATTATCGAACGTTCACAAACGGACATTAATGAACACATTATCGAACGTTCACAAACGGACATTAATGAAACATTATCTAACGTTCACGAATATAAATGAACGAACGCAACTTGTGTTCATGTTTGTTTGTTTAACTAAACGAACATAATTTTCTTGTTCGTGTTCGTTCATTTACTAAACGAACAAATATAAACGAAATAATTCATTAACTTTTTATGAACTTTAATGCAAAAGTAAGATATGAGTATAGTTCAGTTCGTTTACGACCTGAAAGTTGAATATTCATAGTCTGGAGGCCATAATGACAATGAATCATGAAATTCACTCCCCACAACCATCTGCACGACGGAAGTTTTGTCGCCGTCGCCGCCGTATCAGCACGCCGGAGTTCCACCGTAGGTAGCCGATATAATATTCCGATGAAGTTATACCCCTATCTTACTTTTGCATTAATTTTGTTACATTTCATTGCTCGTTTGAAATGGTTTCCATCGTAATCTGCATTTTTATATTAAAAAGTATCAATGCGTGTTTGAATTGATCAGTGCAATTCTCATTGATTTGCATCGTAGCAACAATGTATTGCAATTCTGAACCTTTTGAGCTTACATTGAATCTTACTTTTCATACTCATAACGAATAGAGGCGATTTCTAAAAGAAGTGGTCAATTTGGGCCATGTTATACGTCTCAAACGTGTAACTAGTGTATCTTCTTCCCTACAATCTTACCCTACTAGAATTAGGTATGATAACAATCTGTTGTATTTACTGTTCAATCTGTAGTTTAGGGTTTTGTTCCTTTCTGCTGTTGCAATTTTGGTTGGGTTGAAATAAATTTAGGATTTTAACATGATAATACGTATTTATATATAATCAAAAGCCTTCCATATGCTTATATAGTTGTATTGTGTGAAACATATGAGGTTCAGGGTTGGTTATCTTATCTCAAAGTAGTAGACCTATCTCGATGTCCTGATGTTGTGCTTATGAACAACATACTGCTCGTAGTACATGAGATTATGAAGTACAAATGCATATAGTTGATTCACATTGTTGTTGTGGCATTTTCTTTGACACATCAAGTTAGTTCACCTTGTTGCATTTTCTATCAATTATTCAAGAATCAAGATATTATCATGATATTCAGACAGCTAATGTTCCTTTCTTATAAAGTTCTGTTAAAACCCCCTTATGATTCCATCCAATCTCTCATAGCTGATTAAACAAATAAAGAATGATCCCGTAAGTTGAGGAACAGATTTTTGGATGAACTGAAGGTAGGTTTTAATCTGTTCGATGAGAACTCAGATGGGTAAGTTTGAGTTGCAAAGGAAGTTGTGCAAGTCTGGACAGAGAGAAAAGCAAAGTTTGGAGCAATGCAGAAACATGATCGAAGGCCTTGATGTCTGTGCGGTTGAATCCTTGATTTTATTTGAATATGTTAGAAAATAATATAATATTTGCTATTGTTGAATCTAAGTTTGTGGCTATTTTAAGATCTATTTAAATAAAGGAAAGCACTCTAGTGACTGAATCTGACCCAAACCCATTTGATCTTATCTTAAAAACAACCTGTTTGTGCCCTAGTTCATTTTGACCCTTTTTCTCACCCACTTATGCTGCTATCTCTAGGATTAGGATTTTAAATCTATGTTAGTACATATCTTGAAACTGATTTTCTCATTTCCAGTTCTATGGATTTGACTTGGAGCTCCATTTTCATAAATTTATCCTCCATTCCCTTCATGAGTGTAAACACGTGTCTGCACACATATGAATGTATATCATTCTCTTGTACAAAGGCCATATACCAAAGTATAGCATCTATTTACTTATTGTAATATTAGTTAGAAAGCAACATTATCTAATTTCTAATTGCTTGTAATTACTAGTTCTGATATGTTTCTGTGTATTGTCTTGAGTTTTGTGAAATTTCGGATCAGCTCCAAATAGTCCTGTGTAGTTTTATGTTTGAAGCTCTGATAAATTTTATTTGAACCAAGTTAAATCATGCAGAATTTCTATCTATTTTGGGATTGAAAGTTGAATAGGATCAAGTTGCTTAATTTAAGATGTTCGATGGTTGGTGAAAAGAAAGGTAACATAGTCACATGGGCATGCGGTTTAAAGCTACCATCGGATTTATGTCTTTCTTTTTTTCCCTTTGATATAGGCAATTTATATATACGTTTAACATTTAGTTTGATACTAATTGATTTTTTTGTAATATTTTTGAGGTCTAAATATAACAACTATACATTCGTCCTTTGCGTTGCAAATGTTTTTGGCTTTTGGATTGTTTTCCAAACCATAGTTTATAATATTTTTATGAATTACAGAAATTCAACCATAGGGGATTTTGTTACTGGTTAGATAATGAGGTCATAGTATTTTGGTTACAACATATTATATCTATTTAGAATTATAAAACAGTTCTTTTCCTTCAACATTAAATGACATGGAAGGCTAAAATGGTATGATTTCTGTTAATTCAACAGATTCGCTTAAAACACACACCTAACAGTATGTTTTCATTCAGCACCAACTCCATAGCATTTGAATCATTCAGGCCTTTGGAAAATCATTCAGTTCATAACAGTAGCTGCTACATTCTGCTATTTTTGTTATCCCATGCTACTAATGTTATCTTGTTTGTTAGACTTCTTGTGGAGACTTAGGATCCCGTTTAAACTTGTTTGGTTTGGGGCTTTTTTAAGTTTCTCTTTGGCATTATTTAGCTTGGGGATTAACAGCTAGTATAAACTTGACTTGTTCCATTCAGTTGAGTATTTATAACACTGAATTGGGTTAATTTGTGGATTTAGGGGCTAGTTGAAGTGTTAGGGAAATGAAAAGTTTTTAAGTTCGTATTTTTGTTGATACCAGAAACTGAAGAACGTTGGAGCTGTTGCCGCTGAAGTAAGTCCATGTCGTTTACTAAAGGTGATCTGCTTACAAAAACAAGAAAGCTAGTAAATGGTTTGGCCAAGGCAAAACCTGTTTGGCTTAAAGCTATGGAAAAGTATGTATTATGTTTACTAAAACCCTTATATAAGTTGATTAGTTATGTTAATAATCATTAAACAGATTACTCTAGTTTGGGCTTAAAATATATTGAATTTTGTAGGTCCCCACCTGAAGTCTTTTCTCGGGCTGAAAAGAAAGTTGAGCGGATCTGCCTCCGGGAGGATGCTTATATCAATAAGTTTTATAAGAAGCATCCTGAATCATTGCATGAAGATCCTATCAAGTACTTCTTTGACCATATTGTCTGGATTATATAATTTTCAATCATATTTGTTCTACTTTACATTTTCTAACCTTGCTTTCATCCTACCAAGTGAAACTCTCTGCCCTGTCAATTATCTTGTTTTCAAATGTTCTTGGCCTATTTGCTCTTAAATATCTTATACAATAGACTAATATTCAAATCTTTATGTGATAGAATTTGTGATTTTGACCCGACCCCATCACGTATGTTTGCTTGCCGGGTGCTTGAATTAAAGGATCAAGGTGTTAGTGAAGAGGAAGCTATGATGTAGCAGATGTAAGTATATGCAGACTTTAACCTTTTCAGTTGAGTGTATCAAGCAAATGTACATCAAAAAGATTCTCCGCTCTGCTCCTGCTCCTCCTTTCTCCTTTAGGATAGGGTCGCTGTTGGTCATCCTTGAACTAGAAAACTAGTCAGGGGTAGATGTGAGAAAACTGACAGGCTGGGCAACTGGTATATAATTAACTTCAATTTTGGACAAAACTGTTTTAGCCTTTCGTGCCAAGTCAATGAGACGCAACACGTTTTAATTCCACAAAATTATAAACAACTAGTATGCTAATATGGATTGCATGAATTTGCAATAATAATCATATTTTTTAACAAAATAATTTACGAAGTTTTATGTTTTTTTTCTTCCAGATGGAGTATGGGCAACAGAAAGAAGCCAAAAAGAAGGCATACAAACGATTGAAAGAAATTGCACGAATAAGAGGAACAAAACCCCCTCCAAACCCATATCCAAGTGCTGTAAAGGAGTTGCAAGCTGAAGAGAAGAAATATGTTCATGAGCGTTTCTTCAATCCACGAATCCTGGAAATCATTGAGAGGCTCAAGGAGCAGCAGGCTGCTGAGATGAACGATAGAGGCAAATCTGCTGGCATGTAATCTCTCATATTCCTTATATGCTTCAAAACACTGGATTCAGTTATTCTATGCATTAAGATTGTTACTACATTAACATTTTGTTAGCTGCAGTTATCGTACTCGTAATTGAGTTAGGCTGTGATGAGGATCTAGTCCTAGAATCTATGATCTATGGCCTCTTTGCATGTTATGTAGATTCTTTTATTTTGGTAAAGAAAACTAAAGGGTTGTAACTCCTTTTATTTTGGTAAAGAAAACTAAAGGGTTGTAACTCCTTTTATTTTGGTAAAGAAAACTAAGGGTTGTAACTCCTTTTCTTTAAGATGATGGTGCCCTAAATGGCTAAATACATCTAGGCCAGATATGATTCATTTTTGGTCAAAAGAATTTTGATGCCTTGCTTGAAGAGTGAACGCCCTTTACCTTTGTCTATGGCTTTGATGTATGTAGGTCCAATTCTTGTTCTTTCTAGACCATACTCGCCTATGGCTTTTATGATTCTCTTCTAACGTGTTGTATAAATATTTTGTGTTTGGACCGATTTGTATCATATTTAATAAAATTGTACCAATTTGAGTGTTTGTGTTCGAGTTACTTGTTTAATTGTTTAATTTAAGCAAGTCAACTACCAACCTGGTTAAAGTTAGATTAAAAATACATATTTTAGAAGGTTTGTCCACTAAATTAATGAACTCACTAAATTTAGTTAAATGAGTTATAAAATCTGTGTTCAGATTATATGATTTTAAATGTGTTTTGTGACTGATATTTAAAATGAATAAACATACAAGTCTACTCGTTAATATAATCCACCAACCAAAACTGTCATTACACATAATAAAACTTATGCCCTCCAACCTGATGGTATACATTCGACCACACATTATATGTAAACTATTACAGTTAAGGCACGTAATTAAATAAAATATGATACTAGTTACTCAAACGTATTTATACTTCATCCAAATCAATTACAAGTAGGCAACCCTATTTAAATACACTAAGAATGATACACAACAACTTTACAAACTTTACTTTAGCTTTTACATTCTTCTTTTTCCATTGCTTCTCTTCTCCATAAATATCAACTCACACTCCCCAAATTCTTACAGATAAAACAGAAAATAACATGTAAAAATACCAAAACCACCCAAGTGTCATCATTCTATTGGCCTCTCACCTGCCAACTCCTCTTTCAGTCTGATCTTTTCATATTCTCTCAAACAGTCATCTCCCCATGGCCACAACCACCACAGTTAACCCCTACTGTTTCCCACCACTCCAAGATCAAGAAACTCAATCACTACACCATTTAAAAGATCAAATCTGCTCAATGATCATCATTCATATTCATCTGTTCTAAATCCCCAAATCATAAGCTCTTTAAACCCTAGAAATCCCCATAAAATTCCGATCTTTCTAACCCACTGTTCCACGAACCCTACAGTTTCAGATGACAGAGATAACGTAATCAAAGAGCAAGATTCATCGGATTCATCCGATTCAAATCAAAATCTTGAAAACCCACAAAAACCCACCTCAAATCAAGCAAAACCCACCTCAAATTCTTCGGTTTCCAGAGGTTTAGTTCTTGATTTGGGTTCAGAGGGATCTTGGGACAGTGTTGAAGTTGGCTCTCCAGTGGTGAAGAGGTTCTTGAGTGATGAAGAAGAGAGATGGTACATGTGGTATAGTGGGCGACCCGGAGGGAATTCGGTTTCGGGTTCAATCGGGTTGGCGGTTTCGAGTAATGGGATCCATTGGGAAAGAGGTAAAGGGGTTGTTCAATCTAATAGTGATGTGGGTTTAGTGTTGAAATCAAGTAATGATTGGTGGGCTTTTGATACAAATGGTGTAATGCCAGGTGAGATTGTGATCATGTCTAGTTCCAAGATTAGAGCAAGCAATGCGGTTTACTGGTTGTATTATACGGGTTTTAGTAACGAAAAGATCGAATCTTTAGACAATTCTCTTGAATTTAGCTTAGAAAATCCTGAAATTTGTGGTAAAAATGGTGAATTTGGGAAGATTTGCAGGTCATTACCTGGTTTAGCAATGAGTCAAGATGGTAGGCATTGGGCAAGGATAGAAGGAGAGCATCATAGTGGATCTTTATTCGATTTGGGATCGGAAGGCGAATGGGATTCGATGTTTATCTCATCCCCACAAGTTGTCTTTCACAGTAGTGGTGATCTTAGGATGTATTACCACTCGTTGATCGCGAAAAGGGTCAATTTGCCATAGGGATGGCACGATCACGCGATGGTATGAGGTGGATGAAGCTCGGGAAGATCATGGGGGGTGGGCGAGGTGGTAGTTTTGATGAGTATGGGGTGATGAATCCTTGTGTAGTTAGGAACAAGAAAGATGGAGGTTATCTCATGGTTTATGAAGGGGTGGGTGTTGATGGTAGGCGGTCTATCGGGCTGGCCCAATCTTCAAATGGGCTAAAATATTGGCATAGGGTCGAGGGCGAGCCCATTTTGAAGCCCGCCCAAGAAAATGGTTGTTGGGATGATGGAGGGGTCGGGTCACCATATCTTGTTCATATGGAAGGCGAAAAAGATGAATGGAGATTGTATTATAAAGGGATAGGGCAGAACGGGCGATCAAGCATTGGAATGGCGGTTTCTGAAGGAAACGACATCAAGAAGTTTCGTAGATGGACCGGATTTCATTTGTGAACGTTATATTTATTTGTTAGTACATCCGTGTCACATAATTATACTTTAGTTATTATAAAGTTAATCGTTAATGATCTGTATGTAACATTGTAACTCGCCCTAAAAAAACTTGTTTGCAGAAGTGTTTGTAACAAATGTCTTTCGTTCAATGATTAACATCATATACTCACTTCTCGTATTCATACCCCATTTGTTCACTTCTCCAATGAATTCATTGACATAAGATATTGCTTTGCAAGGCATGTTGGAAAGTTCAAGATTAAATCAGTTGTTATTTTATTATTGAAGAACAATAACCCCTTAGATCACCGATCAGTGAGCATGTTTTCATATGAGAGAACTTCGAGCGCCTATGGGATGAACAACATGATCGAGTCTGAAAAACAAATCATCCATAGAATGGAACTCTTTCTATGCTCATTTTTCGCCGTGAGAATAAGTAATTGTACCCGAAATAAGCAGAGAGAAAAGTAGAGAGTATATCATAGAACAAGAGTGAATGACCTTAAATTGTATGATGTCACTTTGTTTAAGTACCAGTTACTTTTACATGTCTCTTTTAAAGAAATATCGGGATTTTAATTTTGATTGGTGGTCATGTAAACATACATTCCATACAACTTATTTTAAGATGGTAAAATAGTGAATTGATATTATTAAATAGTTATGTTACAACAAATAGAAATCACAACTAATATTGAAAACTTAATACGATCTATTGGCTCATACTAGTAACATATTGTAATACTCTTTCACAATTTGAACTGAAAAACAAGAAGCTAAGACTGCATAAAAAAATTAAAATAAAAACAACAATAATAAGATAAACATTATTTCAATCGACATGAAAATCCAAACTTTTGTCAACGAACCCATATTGTGCTTAATGTTGTAATTCATATTTTGTTTGTGTTATTCATACTTTGGTTGATTGTGCCAACCATAGTGTTTGAAAACATTGAATAGTAATGGAGCATAGTTCCGGTTGCCAAAAGTAGGTGGCAATCAAGAGATGAGATCTGTAAATTTTAGAAAAAAAAGCAAGGACGGTGACCATTATCTAATGGTAGTCTCCTAGATAGGTATTAAGAGATGAGATCCATAAAGAAAAAAAGAAGCAAGATTGATTATTCTAGTCAAACAGTAGTCTCTCGGGTCCGTAAAATAATGAGGAGATCCATAGATCTAAAATTTAAAGAAATTAATTAAACCATAGTTTGAGATATGTAGGTTTAGGTCGTAGCCATTAGTGTAGCTAAAAACCAATAAATAAATAAATAATAAAAAGTGACAGCTTTCCAACGCAGGCTAATCCAGTTGTGACAGTTCTGATGGTAGCGATGGTGTGACTTAAGTACGTCTCGTAAAAAGCTTTTGAAAATGTGGCTTGAATCTTCGATTGATAAGAAGCTTTATTCTTTTAAAATTAGAAAATAGAAAAGAAATGGAACATAAAATAGAGGAGGGACAGAGAGGTAGTGGTGGCACGCACGTCTTGTTTAGGGTTTAAACTTGGTGGCGATCGCTAGGGTCTGTATATGTGAAGAAGAAGGAAAAAAGGTCAAAACCCCTAATACTCTAATACTACGTAAGATGTGAAAAAACTTTTATAATATTATTCAATAGTTAAGTTACAATATACAAATATTACAACTAATGCTAGAAACCTTATTTTACAACCTCAATGCTAATAACATGTAGTAGTTGCCTAATGGATGAAGCCAGTAGGTGTACCAGACACAATCTGAATCTTGTTGAATCTAGATATCGTATGTTACACTTGATTTGAAATTTTGGGTTTGATATCGTATCTCTATAATTGCTAGTACTAAGAGCATTCACAACTCGTTCTATATAATTCTGTGAGTGCATTCTTTATATTATAGAGAATGATTATTAGTGGTTGTGAGTGAATGATAAAGAACATGTTACTGTTCATTTTTATATTTGGTAGAATATTGTTCATCTTTATTAATTTTTTAATATTTGTTAAAAGTGATTGTGAGTGGTTGATATAGAAAATATAATGATAAAAGTATAAAAAAATATTATTTTATTGAAAAAGAGAAAAAAATAGTAAATTTTAATGTAATTATAAAGATGGAGATAGATAGTGGGTTGTGAATGCACTAAGATTTTGGAATTAGGGGCTAAACTCCGGTTACTTAACTTTAACTATCATGGAAGATGGGTGCTTAACACCTAATGCAAGAATCATTATTATGAAATACTAATGTTAAAGAAAAGAGGTATAAAGTTTGTGGTTTTGTGTGTTAACGAACACCTAAGGCTATGTGTAATACGAGTGTGAGTGTGACAAAAAAAACAAGTTAAAGTAGGTGTTACCTAAACAATGAGTGTGGTTACCTAAACAATGAGTGTGGTTACACTCACATTTACTATACATGTTTAACAATACGTTAATGAGCGTGAACACCATTTTTTAACTGAGCCCAAAGATTGAAAGTTGTTTCAACAGGTAGTTTCATCTCCACCACGCTTGTGAGTGGACCAAAGATGTCCTTGTCATGCTCACAACCACAGTAGGGTGGCATGGGGTTTCACTGGTCATGCTTACAGGCTGTTACATGGTATAAGGCACACATGATTGTGAAAAACGACAATATATTGGAGTTAATTGTGATGAAACCTTTGGTCCCGTGACTAAACCATGAACCATACATATTGTTCTTAGCTTTGTCATTTCTAGATCATGGCTTATTAATAAGTTAGACATTGAAAATGCCTTCTTACACTTTGATATACATGAAACATTCTATATGTTTCAGTGATTGGGATATGCTGATTCTACACGTCTGACGCACTCAAAAAGTTCCTTTATTTCACACGTCTATCGTCTCAAAAAGTCCCTTTATTTCACCATAGTTTTCAAATAAATATGCCCTCTTGCAAGTGCTTTGATTTGTAGTGTTTATGGTTTAATGATGGTATTGTTTGAAACTTGAAACTAGTTGTGTAAATTGAACCGATTGTTTAACCTCTATTTTACACACATACGTTTAAATATTTTGTTATATGTGTGTATTATAATTAAAAATTATCTTTATCTTTAAAAAACTTATAAAAACTATTGATTTGAAAAAATAAAATTATTCTTTATCATCTCACCTTCTTCAATTCATCAAGAGATTTTCTTTCCTGATCATTAATCGAAAATCCATAAGACACAAGTTCATCTTCTTCATCTTTCCCGTGTGTATTTGTCCTAAGGTGTACATCATCGTGTTCTTTTTATACATAATGATTATATACATATTAAATTGAATTGATATATAAAATGATTGCACAACCACACACCTAACTTCCTGTTTCCCACATTTTCAATTATCTTTTATATGTTATTTATAACTTGAGATAATGCAACATAGAGCTGCCATGTCATTGCTAACATAAATTGTCTTTTTTGAAATAAAAAAAATAAATCCTTTTGGTTGAAGGTGTCAAAATCAATCGTGAAATAAAAGTATAATTTCAAATATTACTTCCAGGTACATCAAAACAATTTGCACATATCAAACGAATTCCAATTAAACATAATAATAATACGGCAGTACATATAAAAAATAAAGATGTTTAAAAAGTAGAAGCATGTAATACCTTTTTACATATGGATTGTTAAAGTAGATCACCTTCAAAACAAAAAATTGAAAGTAAAATAATATTAATCCAAAAACACAATTGTAGACAATAAGAGGTTAAATCATAATCGTAAAGGATGAAAACTCAAATATAACAAAAACAAATATCTTTTGTTAAAAAAACTTGATGAAACCGAAGCCAAAATGAGAACGTTGATGAAGTTTGTCGAAGTCGATATCATCAGATTTTATAAAGACAAATCGTGAGAGTTGTAAAGCTGGGATGATTGACAAATATATTAAAACCGGGTACGATTTTATTTCCAAAAAAATACCCATGAATTTTTTTAAATTGGAGAGGATTTAATGGAAACACACAATCAAAAAAACGATTTCATATATGAAGAAAATCATAGATGATCTCTATAGTTTTTGTTAATGAATTATTTAAAAAAAGAAGAAATATCGGATATGATATAGTTTGCAACAAAAAATGTGCTCTAATTAAGGCTTAAATTTTCAAATTTTCCCTAAATGTCTCTTGTATCATAAGTTAACTTTTAATCAAATGAATCTGGACTAACACTAAAAACATATACATATTTAGATGAGAATTAAAAAAAATAAAGGTAAAGAGAATGACACGTATCAGTAAAATTATTGTTTTATTAATAAGTATAGATTACGTTTTCACAAGTTTTCACAAGTTTTCACAAGTTACTATATATTATTGTTTTAAAATTAACATATCTAAAGTTGTGGAGTCAGATACGATCGCTTTGTATCACCTAACCACCTATCATAATTTGTCAACGACGACAATTTTCACGTGACTCATGCAAGTGGTCTAGACGTGTAATAGTTTATAAAATCAAAAAGCTTTACATTATGCGTTTACTAAAATACTAATCACATATATAATAAAAATTCCGTTCTTGTATACTCTTACCTTAATTGATGCATATATAAATAATCATTCATTTAGATTTAGGAGATTCATATTCACATGTGGATTGATTTTGGTTGATATTCTTAAAGTTTTTATTAACCTACTAGGTTAGTATCTTGTGTATTGTACGTGTTAATAAATAAATTTTAAATAGTTAGTTATGATAATTTATTAATTATAAATGATATTTTTAAAATAATATATTATTAAAATTACATATGAGTAATGATATAAGTAATAAAACAATGATAACATTTTTAAAATTTGTATTTTTAAATCTTTTTTAGTATTAAGAAAAAACAATACAATACAATTTGTTCCAAAACAAACTGCTTTACAAATTTTTGACTCCTATATTTAATTATTATGTTTTATAAAAAAATATTTTATGAAAAGATACATATTTCAAACCATTTCTTATTTTATTAAAAAATTTGATGTTTCAAAAAAAATTTCGTATTTTAAAATTGGTTTATTTAGAAGTTAAATTTACAAAAACATCTCTCTCAAAGCTACTAAAAATATTTTTAATCTTAAAAACTAACATTATTAGTATTTAATGTAGATATTTAATAGAGAGAAATACGAGAAAATTAAAATTTAATTACTTAATATTGTGACAATGGTCCTTTTAAAATGTTCTTTTATTATAACGAATATATTTTTATTATTCAACTTTTTATGTTAATTATTATAGTATTTAGGGGAGAGATCAAATGAGAACTAATTTTTTCTATAAGAATTTTAAAAATCAATATCAACTACTAGTTTTCAATAACAAAATTGTAATTGACAAAAACATATTAAAAAATTATAAATCAAAAATTAAAATTAAAATAAAAAAGTAAAACCACAAAAATATTTCTTTCGTTTCCCTCTTTCATAAAAAATAAAAAAATAAAAAAATAAAAAAAACAAAAAAAACCCGTTTATTTAAGAAAAAATAATGTCGTGAAAAAAGTATGAATGTTTTTAAAAAAGATGAAATTGGCATGTGCGTTGCATGTGACTAAAATATATAATTGATATTGGTTTTTAGAGTTTTCATATAAAACATATGTTTTTAAGATAACCTTCCCAAAACTATTTAAACCTAAATTTTAAGTAAAAAAAGACAACTTACCATTAATATGCCCTCTTAAAGATGACTTTTTGCATATATAACTAATATAAAAATCATCAAATTGCATAATACGTTTACGAGTCTATTCCTGATTTGATGAACAAGCTAACGCATTAAATCGTTAGAATGAAGATAAAAGTAAAAACATTAGAGAATTATTAGAACAAATATTAGTAAGAATTTATTCGAGACAAACTATGAAAATTTACGACGTGTTTAAACTGAAACTAACATCGAAAACATTAATATCTTCTGTTATTTCTTTCGTGACAAAATATATCAACGAGATTAAGTTTTGTTTTAACACATTCTATCATATTAATTTATCAAACACATTAATTTATATTTAATATTTAAAATTCAAAATAACTAAACCTTATATATTGAATTAAATGACATGCTTGCAAGCATACTCGATCTCTACACATAAGAAATTTAGGTTCGAACTCAAACTTTAATTTAGGAAGGAGATCATTGATAAGTTTGTTTAAGCACGTCTCACTTCACAATTTTAGTGGTCGAGTTGATATCAACTAGCTCATGATCCATGCATCTGGCTCTTTTAACCTAATGACTCCTTTACACCATATTAGGTTATAAAGTTATAAATATATTAGCAATTTCACACATATGATCATGGTTAGGTGAAGAAAGAATTGCACTAAAAAAGTTTTCGAACGGAAAATGTGTCACCCTGCTTCGGAGGATAAGTGTTATCTTAATCGGGTCCAGATATCTGTTTTCCAGTTGAGACCACACCCCAAACCCCCTCGAAAGAAAACTTATTGCTTAGAAAACATCTGGCTCAACTTTGAGTATTTTGTTTAGATTGAGACTTGAATTCATGATCTTTTAATATTTACATGTTATGAGTATCTAATTTTAACAGTTAAATTAATGATCAAGGATAAAAAAATGTAGTAATTAACAAGGGGTTGATGTTTAGTACTATAAAACAAGAAGAATAGGCCATAAAAAATAAAAGATAATGTTCTATATTTAATTTTGCATTAAGTGGCATCCATCAATGCAAGTTGTATACGCTATAAATTCTTTTTATCATATCGAGATCCAAACATATACAAAGTAATTACTATAAAAAGATGTCGCCTTTCATATTTTAGATTAAGCGTCGAAAGCTGAGAGGATCGAGGATTAATCTAGTGATAATATGGAGTTTAGATACATTATAACACTTACACTTTTTATCATCTTTGTGACATTATCAAACTCCAAGTCGATCGTCAAGAATCTCCCTGGCTTTCCTGGTGATCTTCCCTTCACTTTCGAAACCGGGTATGTATGTATGTATGTATGTATGTATGTACGTACGTACGTATGTATGTATATATGTGTTTCTTGATCGTATATTTTGTCGATTCACTAAATGTTAACTTTCTGATGTTTGTGTCGAAAGATATGTGGGAATTGGAGATGAGAACGAGATTCAGTTTTTCTACTATTTTGTTGAGTCTCAAAGAGACCCGACACACGACCCGTTGCTTCTTTATCTCACTGGCGGACCTGGCACTTCTGGACTTTTTCCTTTCCTCTATCAAATTGGTAATTTTCTTATACTTTTAAGTTAATTATATTGAATTCTGATAATCCAAACAATAACTCATTAAATGATAATAATTCATACTAAGAATTTGACCAATTTCAATTCACTCATACGTTAGCTTTAATTTGCTTTTGCTATCAAGAGCAATCATGCTTGCATTAGAGATTTACGTTTGATTTCGCGTGCAAAGAAGATATGCTTTCCGGTTTTGCTTGTAGTCGTCTTAATTTGTGGACGAAATCAAATGAAAATCAAATGTAATCTATGATGACTATGCAATTACGTATATGAATATTATCAGATAATGAGTCGTAAAGTAAATTATTATAGTTTCATTTGTCTAATTTTAATAGTCCATGTAATTAAGGTTGAGTTTTTACTTACTGAAATTTATTGCAAAAACGCATGCACGTAGTCACTTTTAATTAATCATGCATGTTTTATTAGTTTATACCGGAATGGATAGGAAATTAGAGATAACATAAAGAACTAACAACCAAACACTAATGTAGTTTTAATAAAGTAATTCAATATATTATTTTAATAAAGTAACTTGTATTCTTTTATCTATTAAAACCGCTTAATATTCTTTATTGTTTTATTTCAATGAAATTGTTCATAACTATTAAAACTGAATGACTTAAATACAACAATTATGAAACTCAATTACTTTTTAGTGATTTTTTTGTATCTTAACAGTAAATATTATTTCAGATAGAAACAATAGTCACCAAATACTAACCACGTTTCATGCTTTTGCATCTAGTTTTGTATAATTTTAGAGAAATATAGCATTTACAAAAATTTTAAAACAGTTAAGAAACTTGATTTGCTCTAACACTAAATACAAAACAATCTTATAAATGCACGTTGCAGGTCCGCTAAGTATTCGTTTAGATGCTTCAGGGTGGAATAACTTTAAATTGGAGTTAAACCCTAACTCATGGACAAAGGTGGAAGTTTTTACTCAATTTTAATTAATTAATTAGTAGATTTATAGTATATATTTTATTTATTAATGTTATAAATTTTAAATAAAAGTTGTATATATGTGTTTTGTAGGCTGCTAATGTAATATTTCTAGATCTACCAGCTGGAGTAGGGTTTTCATATGCTACAACATGGGAAGGATGGAGAAGTAGTGACTCCATTCTAGCTTTGCATAGTTATGAGTTTCTAACAAAGGTGAGGGAATTTTATTTTATTTTAAAAATATTTTTAACTTTTTTTTGACTTATAAATTAACTCGATTTTATTGTAACTAGTTTAAACTGAATGTCATTAAATTAACATCGCATACTACCAAATTAAATAAAGGGTTTTCTGTAACGGACGTATTTGTTCAATATTAAATAAAGGGTTTTCTGTAACATCGCATCCTTCAGAAGTTTTTCGGTGGAAGAGAACGTTGTCTCTTATTTGTTCAATATTAAAAAAAGGGTCAATATCCTATGAAAAAGTACCATTGGAAATTTTTATAAATTTCTTACGGAATTTTCTATATAAAAACCCTAATTTTAGCTACAAAATTTTCCTACCGTATACTACGCTAATGGTATAAACATCGCAAATGCGACGAAACATTTTCCGAAAAAATCCATTTTGGTTGTAAATTTGCCGGGAATGGTCGTTTCTTACATATGACAAAATATGACGTATGAAACGACCTAGTTGTTTAGTAATGCACGATAATGGTGCATCACAAAACATGGCGTGGGTAAAAAATTACAAAACGGGTTGTCTAGAGATGTCACTGAGAGATTGCTGACAAATGCTATAGTTGAAGGATTACCAACGAACCCACTTGTAAACGTTCGTCAACATAAGTCTCTTTTTGTGGGTTATGTTGTCTATCGTTAATTACCGAAAGATAACGATCTCTTTTCTTGGCCCTCCCTAACATCTGTTAAAAGTTATAAAATTATTTGTTAAAAGTAAAAAATTAAAAAAATATATGTTTGTAACTAATGTGTATAATGTAACTTCAGTGGTTTGTGGAGCATCCAAAGTTTTTTAGCAATCCATTGTACATATCCGGAATTTCATACATGGGCATTCTTGTACCACCTGTTACTTTGGAGGTGTACAAAGGTAACAACTACCAAATATATATACTTATACTTCTATCATCCTTTAAATAAATAACTTTAAGAATCTGACACCCCTTATATCTCTTGTATACTTGTATAGCATCATACGTAATGTATTGAATCGATGACACTGAAAACGAGAAAAATTCAGGGGGGACTGACACAGGGTTATACACCTCATATAGCTCTATACGACTCCCTATACGACACATATAGGACTATACAACGCGTATAACAAATATCGATACTAACTACGAGGAAAAATTTAAGAGGTTGTTAGAGGGGTTATACACGTCGTATAGAGTTATATGACCCACCCATATGATACGTGTAGTGTTATACGACCCATATAAAATTCTGAGGTGTTCATTTATAATTGGAAGATTTCGTGTTAACTAGACTTTTTTAAGGAGATGTGATAGTTAGTAATTAAGTGTGTCATCTGCATCACTTATAAAGATCAGTAATATATTGAATGAAGATGTCGGAGTTATTAAGTGTAACATTTATAACAAAATGACAAAAACATGTCTAGTTTTATTATTTTCTAATAGTTTTTTACTTAACGTTCTGGCTGTGTTGAACGTTCCCTAGATTATATAGAAATACGTGCCGAGATCTCCACTTAAAATATTCTCAGCTTTTATATTATATCTTTATCGTATTAATTTCTCTGATTTTGTAGGTAATGAACGTGGAGGTCAACCACAACTGAATATCAAAGTAAATATCTAACCGTATATATACGCTAATTAATATATATACATCAATTGTGTTTGTTTCACTAATTACCGTATAAAACTCCAATTAACTACTATTAATTTTATTGGCATACAGGGTTACCTGATTGTTAGCCCTCTCACCGATAGATTCATTGATTTTAATTCAAGGTTAGAGTTTGCACACCGGGTCGCACTCATTTCAGACGATATCTACGAGGTACGAGAAATATTTTTATGAATTTAATGACGTGACATATGCAAGTAACATATGTTCTAACATTTAATTGATTGATTTGTGTTATATTTCAGTCTACTAAAGAAACGTGTCGTGGTAACTATGTATACCCCGATCCGAACAACACCGCATGTTTATATAATCTTCAGCGGTATGACGAGGTATGTAAACATGATAACGTGTGATCAAATATATTAGATAGAATATATATGTAACAAGACTTTAACCCTACCTAGTTTTGGTTCACAGTGCACAAACGATATTAACTTTTCGAACGTATTGGAGCCGGTGTGTGACGATGTAAATCCAGCGCCCGATTGTACGGTAATTTTTTGTTCCTAGACTCGATCGTGTATGTTTTTTTTACATATTTCTTTATGAATCGTTGAGCAAACGAAAATATTGTCTATGATTTTACAATTTATTTTGTTTTCAGGCCGCTACTAAGATAACATTAGATGCTTGGGCAAACGAAAAAGAAGTTCAAAAAGCTCTTCATGTTCGTGAGGTATGTTACTATGTTGTTCACATCAACATCATTCGTACACTCCGCCTACAAAAACAACTTTGTATTTGATCCTTCCGATGTATATATGCACTGGTAAACTTATGGGACCCGTCAAATATGATTGTATTGGTTGTGTAGGGAACAATAGGTGTGTGGGAGAAAACCAATGAAACCATCCATTACACTTTTGGTAAAAATGACACCGTATGTTACTCATATGACGTATTCAGCACTGTTGACGACCATAAACAACTTGTTACAAGAAACTGTCAAGCGTTGATCATCAGGTACGTACTCATGTTGTACTTGTTTCAAATTCAAACGCTGGCTCGATACAAAAATCGTTTGTGATATGATCGACGTTATCTAACTTGTTTTATTAATTTGGATTCGTAGCGGTGACCATGATCTGACATTTCCATATGTGGGCACGGAGAAATGGATCAAATCTCTTGATGTCCCCGTTGAAAGACCATGGAACCCATGGTTTGTTGATAATCAAATCGCAGGGTATCTCATATTTCTATTTCTAATCTTTACTATTTCATGTTTTTATGTGCTAAATTTCCTCTTTATTGATTTTCCAATATATATATAATCTTTTATTAGTCTTTATTTCATGAGATCGCAAGCTTCACATATCTTTTTTTTCCTTTGTAGATATCAAATGACTTATGCAACGACAGGATACTCGTGGTTTATGCGACTATTAAGGTAAGACTAATGACACTAAACTCATTTTTATCATCATATATTTGATAAATCACTATTCTTCACATCGAAGTTCAATGTAAACTCAAGATCTCTAGGTTTATGTTACAGTAATTATAATCAGTAAAAGATGCGTAAAAACTAAAAAAAAAGCAAAATAAATTCTTTAACACTTGTCGGTAAACTTTTGGTGAAAGGGGCATCACTGATCCGTCAAAAAGTTCTATCTCTAAACCGTCTATGATATCCACCACCATCTGCCCATGACACTGGACAGTGATCCCTCGGTAATATCTATCGATGATCCATCAGTGAAGTCTTTACCCACGTCTTCTTTTCTCCACAGACTTTAGACAGTTTATCAAAGGATCCACTAATTTGCAATATAAGGGGAATTTTAAGTATATTGGATCTCTCTAAATAACTATACGGATAGACCATAACTTTTTTTAGTTATATTATTAATATTACTAATAACTGATGAATCATTTGTATCATGCATGTAGGGTGCAGGTCATTCTGTGTCACTGAACAAGCCTAAAGAAGCTTCAGTTCTTGTGGATGGGTGGCTCGCTTCTCATACTTATATAAGTGACTCATAATTAGTGAATATATTTCTATATATCATTGTTATATCAAATTATTTATCACATTTTGTATGTAACTTTACATATGAAATAATGATAGTTCTATGATAGAATTGACGTAAGGATAAACTAGACTAAACTATGAAAGCATATGTAGGATGCAAGACATATGTTAAGCTTTCATGGTTTATGACATTTGTTATTTGTGACGTGATAACTTTATTGTTAAGGACAAGTTAATGAAATGGTTCATTGTTTATATTTATGAGGTTGTATCACAACTTAGAATGTTTCATATGGAAATCCTATCTTTGTCATAACTCTTTATCCATAAAAACTCAGCTACTCCTTTTGCGATACGTTTTAATTCGGGTTCAACACTTGATAGTACAACCCCTTTTTTTCTGCTTCTCCACATTATTAAGTTTTTTCCCCGATAAACGTGAAGTACTCTATGTGTTTACTAGCTCGGTCTGAAGAGTGTATATCTACACATCAAGATGTTTTTTTAGGTCTACACATCAAGATGTTTGTTATGTACTAGGTATATTAGTTTACCGTGCGGCCTCTAATATTGTTCTTTGTCATCTGGACATGTCCCTTGGCGTAATGTATTATAATGATTCCAGGGAAAGACATTAAACCTCCAAGGTTTTTTATCTGAAAATATGAGAATAAGTCTTTTAATTTGAAACTATAATCTAGGAGAATGTTAGAGACTATATAGAACTTTTTTCGTAGGCACACTTATCTTTTCTTGAAACTTTCTTTGAAACCAGATGGTGTTTTCATGTAGACTTATCACTTCAAATCTCTACGTAAAAACGCATTTTTATACAAATTTTTGCTACCAAAGAGAATAGGATGTGAATCGTATCTTGTCTAGCTACGGTGAAAAAGTATCTTAGTAGCATATCACATATGATTTTTAGTAATCCATTGTATATATCTGGGATTTCACACATGAGCACTTTGTACCACCTGTTACTTTAGAGGTGTACAAAGGTAACAACTTCTACAGCATATACTTCCATCATCATTCATATTTGTATGTATATTCCAACTAATTTTATCTAAAGAACTCTATAATTGTATAGATTTTTTTTATAAATTGATATTTCAGAAAACTTTTGTTAACAACGGGGTGTATTTTTAAAAAAAAAGTTTCTAGAAATAAGTATGCCGCACTTTCTAAGTATGACATCTCCATCTTATAAATTATGTCATGTAGAACTTATTTGAAATTTGAAATGCTTTATGGTTTTGTTGTAGATGCCACACTTATTAACCAAGACAACTACATTTGATCAACTTTTTGATAGAGATCCTATCGTTAGTAATAAAGTGTGATGCTGATAACTACACCTTTGTGGACTGTGATTGTTTTTTCAGTGGGATGTCATGGTTAACTTTAAAAGTGAAAGACGGGAATAGTATACTATGTATTATCCTCATTTTGGCCACACAATTCTTATGTTTTACATATAAGGCCTCTCACCAAAGCACAGCTACAAGTGGTATTGTCTTTTTTTAATCTTTTTAGTTATGTTCATATAAAAATCTGTTTAAAAGATTAAGAATCTCATTATGTTTTGAAATTTGTTTTTTCTTATGTTTTTCCTTTTGTTTTTCCTTTTGTTTTTCCTTTTGTTTTTCTTATTACAGTTTTAAACTTTCCTTTTATTAATGTTATGTGTATTGGGGTTTCTCGATACTCGCTTTTACAACGAAGTACCCTTTCAGGTTTTACAGCGGGGTAATGGTGGCTTTTACGATGGAATACGACTTTTACGACAGAATGCATCTTTGGGGTTTTACGACAGATGCCCATTTTTACAAAGAATGGAATACGAGTTTTACGACAGCCATTACGACGTATTTGTTTTTATCTTAATGCTTTAGGGCTTTATGTTTGAATGACAACCTTTGTAGCATGTTTTGGTATCAAGACTAACAAAGATTCCAACTATCTAAACCAACTCGACCCATGAACACTTACAAGTTACAACGAATGTTGCCTGCATTTATAGATCTCTTTTGAATAATGCGAATGATTTTGATACAAATTACAAAACTTACAAGGTGCACAGTACTATGATCATCCAAGATTCTTGTGTCCTGGTGTGGGATGTGCTATGCCCCTATGATTGCTCTTTTTTGGCTTATTATGTCTCCTTCTGGACCTGTATGCACCACCACGAGGTATAAACACACCGGTGCCACCACCATTTGCCACCCACAACCTCTCCATCCAACCAGGAACCGGGACCTCCCCACCGTCCCACCAACTGAAAGAGTCTCCGCGAACCAAGGACCATGCACCACCACCAACTAGTCTCCGGTCAAACGGTCTCACACACTTGTTTTCCGCTTGTACCTCGTCATCTTCATCAGTTAGCAGCAGTATCTGCCTTGTGAGTTCAGCATAGAAGGCGTTATCTTCTGCTTCGTTGGAGGTTGGCCCGTGGTCCATCGGAAGGCGGAAGAGGTGGCTTGGTGGTGGTTTGATGGTGCATGAGGGGGTGTATGGTTTAAATAGGGTGGGTTGGTGTGGTGTGTTATTGTTTAGTTGAGAATAATAAAATGGATAATGGAAAATTACATGTTCACAAGTCATATTTGAGAAGACTAGAATAATGCTACCAAGATACTAACCCGTGTTAGAAGGGATTCACATAACTTCAATGGTATATTGGAACTTAATATTAAATAAAAATTGGTCAAAACTCAATTAATGAGACAGTTAATTTATGAATTTTTTTAGTGTACATTTGATATAGAATCAATTTCAAGTCGTTTTTGTAGTTCTCACTTAAAATTGATTATGAGATGTCTTTTTTCTTATAAACTGAAATAGTTTGAGGTATAAAATCTAACATACTTTCAGACGATCTTAGTTTTCTATTCTTAGAAATATATCCATGTTACGTTGTTCATTTTTAATCTCTCAACCGGAGGCTAAAAATCTTGTGGTCGACTGAATATTTCACTAGAGTGCTAATGATTTTGATAGCTAATCACACACATCATGACAAGTGCGTTGCAAAAATATCGTTTTTTGGGCTCTAGCACGTTACTATTGAAGAGAATGGGGAAAGAGACGAGCAGTTAGGGTCTAGGGAATGACCGTGTGAGAGGAAGCAATAGAGACCGAAAAAAGTTTTCTATACAAATACATAACTTACTACATGAAACTGTACCCACTTTGGGTCAAATGATTAATATATAAATGGTTAAATATATTGCCTATATATTATTGTATAAGACAGTTATGTAAAAATAGCAACATATATTAAAATTTCACTGATATATATTCATGCAATGAAGGCTGAGTTGCAAATTTTCAATGCTTCATTTCATTAATCAAGTAAATGAATCTCATAATTCAATTAATTTGTTCATTAACACGTTCCTGGTCTTTTTAAATAAAAAGAACATGAATAAATCATAAAGAATAAAGATAATCAACTGTTATGAAACAAAAAAGATAAAAACTGCAGGGAAATTCACCTCAGATTTCTCTAGCTTGAGATTGTTTTGTTATCAATTGCTTGGAGTGCTTGGTTTGCAAAATAACGGACATCAACATCCGGATCCTCAGACAACTCGATCAGACAAGGCCTAATGGTACTCTCCACAACCTGAAAAACAATGACTTGTTTAAATAAACAGGTCGTGTTTAGGTTATATGATTTTAAGTGTCTGGATTGGGGTGGGGTACATGTCTTTGACATGAATGAATAATTAAATATATGGTTCTTGTCCGGTTCAATTCAACCATTCAACCCAACATGATTGTCACCCCTATAATTAACACACAGGGATATTAGGTGATAAACATAAACTTATTATCAGGTTAAAAAGTAACTTACAGAATGGTCAGCAATGGGAGTTATGGATTGTAAGGCCTTTGCTACATTAAATTTGATATTTGGCACTCTGAAATAACACAAATTGTGGTATATAAGCAACAAAATGCAGAAAAATAATAAAGATAACCTCAAAAACTGTGTTCACCTGTCTTTGGAGGCATCAACCAACACAGGAAGCAATTTAGAACAAGTGATTTCTGACCCCATAACAGGTGCCAGTAGTGAAATTGCACGAATAACAGTCATACGATGCAAGTAATGAGGGTTTTTAATCATATCTAACACCTGCCAAGAAAACAATATGTAATTTATAAAGAAGAAAACAAACAAACTTTAAGATTTTCATAAATACAATAGCTTTAAATCTTAATTAGATTGATGTAACAAAAATGGGTTGGTGTTGAATAATAACAGGTTCCCAAGATAATGGTCCAAACCTGTGGAACAATGTGCTGCAATGCCCAATCTGGACCAAATTCCTCTGCAAGGCGCTTTAAGTTAGTAGCAGCAGCATCTCTGATGGAATAAACCTGTAGCACATATACCTTACTAAATATATTATATACGTAGTTACATACTATATATATGTGTTTGTGTGAAGAAGTAACCTTGTCCTGTAACCATTTCATGCAGAGAGCACCTAGCTTTTCATCAAAAAATCCTACTCCTAACTGGCTAGCCAATAAAGGTATGTATTCAATTATGGCCAATCGAACCCTCCAATGCCTGTCCTCTGCCAGCTCAACAATTGCTGGTAGTAAAGATTGAGACAAAAGATCGATCCCAATAACCTGTATTCACAGCTAACATGTAAATTACTGAATAAAAAGCATTAAATCAATGATTAAGTGTTCTAAACATTATATCAATCTTAGAACTGTTAGCATTTAAAAAAACAATCCTTTAAAACATGATACAATTGCACGAAAGGTAAATATGTTACAAATAATGGAAAAACAGGTGAACGAATATCACATGATGCAATTAACCCAATTCGGAGTGTATACCTGATTCACTTGATCTAGTTTACTGATAATATTGAGGCGTACGTCTGGGAACTCGTCCTTCAGAAGTGATAGAAATATAGGAAGGAGTTGATCGATTGTTGCTTCCTACAATTTACCACCAAACTAATTATCAAAACACTAGCTTCCTTTCAAATCATAAAAAGTCAAAGAATTCTGTTTCCACACATAATAAATGGTGCTGGGATGAATTATATAAAACCCTTACTTTTCCTAAAACAGGGGCCATGCCCATAATAACAGAGGCCAGAGCAGATCTGACATGCTGAGAAGAATCCGACGACAGTTCCTAAAAGGTATAGATCCAACATTAAGAATGATATAAAATTGGTGAAACAATTCTTATCATAATATTTAACCAACAGGAATTTGGGGAAGACACCTTTACACATGGAAGAATATGCTGAATTGCAAGTTCTGCATTTAGAATCAGAGAGAATTTGGTGACTTTTCCAGCAGCTGCAATACGTACTTCAGCTTCATTATCTCTAAGTAGTCTCACATATGCTGGAACCAATTCTGACCTAGCAGTTTCAAGAGAACAGATAGTAATTATGGAATAGTGTAATAAAAGGTAATATAATACGAAGCTTCTTATATTCAGCAATTGTGTAAATATATAGGTGACAACTTTCATTATGAAAGAATAGCTTCAATATAAACGTACTTGGTAGGTTCAGGACCCACAGCCTCACATAGTTCATATAATTGATTAGCTACCATATACCGAACACGCCATGACTTGTCCTGATTCAGAAGAAACCCTTCGAGCAGTAAGTTAATGGAAGATAGTTTGCATAGATAAAGTAATATTTTGAAAGTAAAAGATATACAGAATATAACATGTATAAAGAATATGAAGGGAAACCTGCCATCACATTGAAATGTGCATCTTCATTGAAGAAAGAACATTAATATATAGAACATGCTTTGGCCTACTAGAATCAATGCTTAAAGTCTATTTGGATTTTTTGTGCTAACAGACTAATAATCTATCAGATAATTAGCCCTACAACACCATTCCCATTAAAAACTTACAACTTTAAAAAGAAATGGATAAAAAATCATATATCATTTTATGAATACAAAACCATATAGAGAACACATTAAAATGGGTTCTACAAAACTGATTACTTTTATACATTGTGAAGTGAAGTTTTTCGCTATAATATTCCGCATGCAGAAACTAAATGAGGCGGGAGTAGGTAAAAAAATAAACAGCGAAAGGGAATCATAGAAAGTACAACTGAACAACTATATGTTTACCTGAGAAAAATTAACAATGACAGGAAGAATATGTTTAACACAATCCTGTGGCTCTAGCAGTTTTCCAAGTGCAGCACAACCCTCAACGGCTAGTAAGCGTACAGAATCTTGATCTGTAAAAAAGAGAGAATTATATCCCTATTCAACTAAAGATGAACCAAAAAGCTAAATCTCCTAGCATATAACTAATGAAAGAAGCACAATTTACCATCCTGAGTAAGATCCTCAAATATTTGCATGATGTCAGTCTTGAGATGAGCAGGTTCCATAGTAGCAGCGAACTTCCCTAAGTTTGTAGCAGCAGATCTTCTAACCATAGGCATGTCATCTTGACATAACTGACTATATACTGACCTCAGTTCTGCTTTTAAGCTCTCTGGGGCACGAGGATAGGGAATATGAAATAACCCACAAGCAGACACCCTTGCAGTGAACCATTCACCAGCTGCCAGCCTCTGTACTAACAACGTAATCATAAATGAAAATAAAAATAAAAAGCTTGATTGTGGTCCTTATAGTGCTAAAGTCAAACTAACCTTGACCATTGGTGCAAAATAGTCAACTAAATCAGTCTCCCTCATCTGTGATCCAATCTTGCATGAAGACTCCACAGCTTTCTCTCGCACGCAGGTTTCTTCAACAGTACAGAGAGTTTCAAGGGGGGGTAGCAACACATAGGCGTGCTCTGTTCCTCCAACATAAGGAATGAACACGCCCAATTCTTCCGCCATTGCAAGAAGAACCTCGTCAACATCATCATTGTTTTCACTCAGGAAAGGAATTAACTCCTTCCTGGTACGTTCCTCCCCAAGAGCACGTGCAATTGTTGGAAGCCTTCTAATAGAATTCAACCGCAATTGAATATCTTCATTCTTCAGCTCATCTATCAGTACGGCTATTGGGTACAGAGGCTCATCCCCCATTGACATTGCAGTTTACAAAATCACTGCAGTTAACCAAGCTACCTATCACACAATCAGAGATTCAATCCAGAACTCATACAGAATGCAAGGCTTAACGCCAATGTCTTCTAATTTACAAAATGTATATAAACTTCAATGTAACCATCAGTTTTTCTGAACATTTATAGCAATTCTTATATAGAAAGTAATCCTACCAACACAAAAAGTCAGATGTCTCTCTTTGTTGGAATTAACAATCAAGTAACGTTAAGCTATTCGCAAGGTTAATCTTTAAATATCAAAGCAATGAATCTTTAACTTTACACCGATTTAACATAAGAATATACATACATACATTACACATATAAGTAAACAAATAATTAGCGACACATATCATATTTAATAGCTTAATACCGATCATCTAAATCATGAACAGTGCGAATAAACCAATTAATCAAAACTAAAACCATGAGATCTAAACTAACCCTAAATCTAAAAAAATCCGGAAAAATGTCAGTTAACAAACGAATCAATTCCAATCACAGATTTTTTAAGAGATTCCTACGAATCACCATGGTAATAATGCAAATTGGATCAAATAATGAAAATTGAATGGCAAATTAGATTATATAAACAGAATAACAGATTGATCGAGTGGATCTGAATCTTA